>CAXKVY010002951.1:0-20998 GCA_964058915.1 Tetropium fuscum | reverse complement strand
AGCCCTGTTCCATATTAGTAGCACCAGTGAATTTATTTGTGTCATTTCCGAAATATTTTCTAAAGGCTTAGATGTAAAAAAGATGTGAATGGTCTTGATAATTAGAACATGTTCTATTGGTCATCTAGACATATATGTAGAAATACATCTAATTTATGATGGTGTAAAGCCGCTTGATTGTAGTACAAAAAAAATGTTCTTGACCAGTTAAAAATGACCAACTTTGCACCCTGTCTGACACAAAAATAAACAATTCTTCCTAATAATTTACCATTTTTCGTAAATTCGAAAGACCCTGATATTTTATTCATCATGCAGAGAGGTGCAAAATGGTCTGTAGATTTCAAAAATTACCTCGTTTTTGTGTTTTGAGCCCTTTTAGGTAGTTTAACAAGCGTTAAACTTAGTTTTTAAATGAGCCTCGTAGTTCAACAAAGGTTTTTCCAATGAAATTCATTATTGTTCATGTTATGATTGAGCGTTGACCAGCTGGTATAGAACACCCGTAATTAAACATTTTAACTAAATAACTCACCAAAGATATATATTTTTTAGGGTTCAGAAGTAATTAATTTGTTGCATGGAATACCATCTACTGCCATACCCCAAAAATGTCAAGATGAGGTAAAAATTTATTCCACAACCTGCTACTAATAAAAATGTATAAAACCTTTATTTTTAGATTAACCTCTTCCTCAACCAGTTGACGGTTCGTCCAATAGCAGTTTCTGCAGCTGGATACTTCATCCTCGATAAAAGTCAAACACTGGCGGTAAGCAATTTTGAGCCTATATTTTCTAAAAATATTTTAACAAGAATTGTAAATACTATACAGAACAAGGAGCAGTTGCATATAAAGTATATAAGTTAATGTCTATGTACAAAGCTATCCTAATAATAAAGAAAGATATTATTAACTTATTAGTGTCATATTGGCTTGATTTGGAATACAAAATAATAATGTTCTAATACAAACTCTGTCTGTGTCAGTATGTAATCCAAATATTTTGTTGGGTAAATCTTGTTGTAATATTGTTTCTGTACACAGATCACAGATCCACTATATTCCAATGACAACACCCAAAATCAAGCCAATACCTACATAAAAATATATTGCTTAAAACAACAATCAAAAATAGCATATTATCATTGCATTTGTAAAATTTTAGGACTGTATTTGTTATATATTTTGTAAGTGATTGTATTATTTTTTTATTATATTATTCTGTTTTTTTATATTCTAAAATATGATTCACTTTACTATACTATATTGCAATCAATTAATTGATATACTGATCGAGTACCTATATGATTGGAATAGTAGTTATATGCAGAAACAGCTTTTTCTATAACCCAAAAACAAAAAGGAAAAAGTGTTTCAAGTAGGATATAACTCTGGGTGTCCAACCCACTGTTCTTCTCGTTTTCATCCTTACGTCCAATATCAGCTAATTTATGGGGTACCTCAGTTACATTTATTGCAGCGCAAGCATAATACCTATGTACTAGGGCATTCAATCCCGAATCCTGAAATCCCAAGATCCTGTGCATATTTCAGTCCCGATAATTTTGGGATTACACACATTCAATCCCAAAATTTTTATTTCCATTTAAAAGTGAGAACAGCGCTTGTTGTATTACCAATCAGCCGATCTTAGACGAACAATATTCAAAACTGTCTCAAGTCTTGAAGAAACTAAATGGCACTGAGGGCCAAAATCTTTACCCCATTAAAACTCTTCATCGAAAATGGATATAAGTATATGAAAGAGGTGGATCCAGAGGACAAAACCTACAAATGGTTTATGATTTCACCATACCACCCACCAGTGTAGATTCGGTAACACCATTAATTATTTATCTTTTAAATAATTATTATAGAAAATATAAATTAATTAGAGATTATATTGTGAAATATTTTTTTCTTTTTTGGGCTGTTAAAGAAGAAATAATAGCAGCCAAATGTTTTCAATGGTTCCACAAAACCAGCTGACCCTTATCAGGCCGTAATCTCTAAAAAGATTGTTATATTATTTGAATTGGATATCCCTATTTAGAGCAGCACTGAAACATTTTATAAAAAAATTAACTACTATACCAATCAATACTCAAACAACATTGGGCAAATAATAAATCATACAAATACAATAATATGCATCGGGTCACCAAAATTATTAGTAACTTATAATGAAATGTGATGATGAATAAAATAAATGGTGAGTGATTGATAAAGTTCTAGGATTTAAACGGTGGATATCCTTCGACACTGTACGATGTTGAGTAGTCTTTTACAAATCTTCCGTTTTTTTGGTTTGGGTCTGTAGCACTTAACACAGTAGTATAATACACCTATTGTTAATAAAACTAGGAAGGTTAAACTAAAGTCAAAATTATCACGTCTGTTCGGCGATGCTGCAGGTTTGTTTCGCCAACTCCATTCAAAAAATTCCCCACTCGTGTCATGACCCGAAGCATCTACAAAAAGTTAGTCTAACATTAAATGTAAGCAATGTTCTTGAAAGGACACATTGTGCATTCTTATGAAAGATTTTCCTCTAAGTAAATTTATATCATAACTATATAACTGACATATCATAATAGTCTCTAAAATTATTAAAAAAAAAGAAAAATGCAAGTATACTACACATCTTTAAAAAGTAATAAAAATTCACATACCTCTAATGCTGTTATCAACATTATGTATCGGTATATTAGCTTCCTCTATAAGAGAAAGCAGTTTCTGAGACTGATACAAATTGCTCGGTGCTGACACATTAAGTGGAACGGGATACGTCCATACTAAGTGAGAGCACTGTGGTAAAGCCCTGGCTTGTGATTCCCCTAAATTCCCTTCTAATACCTGAGAGTACCTATACAGGCGACTTCCTTCCATTCTGTTTGGATGATCAGTATCCACTGTATCGTCCCAGGTTAACATCTGGTTATCTTTAAATACAGAAGGCAAATGTGATGTAGACGTGTATTCTAGCATAGCGTCCAGCATCCAATAACAAGCTAGTTCTAAGTGGCTTGCATCTATGCAATTTGAATCACCATATACTATTATTCTGCCACTTTTCACAGTTGATTTTGTTTGTACTAAGCCTAGTATAGGTGTTTTGTACTTAGAATTGTCTACGTCCCCTAATATCTGAAAATAGATTTTCAGATATTATATTATAGAAACAATGTGGCAGAGTAAATTTGTCAAATGCACTTATTTATACCAGGGTTGGTCTTTTTTTTTTCAAGGTCCGATCGGTACCAATGGAAACTAATGCATTTTTCGAGAAAAACTTATAGAACCTTTTTCATAGTGCTTGAGAAGACTTAAAATGAGCACTGTTAAAAGTGGATTGCATTCTAAGCAAACTACGACGTAAAAACCTTATTATATTTATTTAAAAAATACCTTATTTTCAAAATAACACACTAAAAAAGATATGTAAAAAATGATATAGTACAAAAATGTAGGTTTTTTCTTCACAAAATTTTTTCTGTTTCTGTAGGATAAAAATTAACAGAGATATAACTGTTAGATGTTTCCTTTATAGTGCGCAGACCACTCCTCCTGAGCCCTTCATCCCTTTACCTTTTGAAGATGAAGGGTTTGGGTTTTTGAATTGATGTTGTAGCTTCAAAATTAAAGGAGTTATGGGAAAAATAAACAAACGCATTATTTTCGGAGCATAAACATTTTTCAATTCCACATAATTTTGGAGCCCAAACCCTTCATCTTCAAAAGGTAAAGGGTTGAGGGCTCGCGAGGGGTGGCCGGCACACTATGATGCAAACTTCTAACACTATATCAGTTATATACTGATGATTATGAATCAGATTAAAATATAAAAAAAAATCAAAACTACAATTAAAGTCAATATCCAATATCAATAATCATTATGCATTTAAAGGGACTATACTTAGTCCCTGAAAATTACATTATAATAGTTCGTGGAATAGGCCTACTGGGGCAACCACGTTAAAAAAAACGCGTCGAGTACACTACCTCACAGGTGACGTGGAAATGGGTGCACACCATGTATAACGTGACTCTTACAATCGTGATACTCAGAAATGGGACTCTTAGAAAAAAAATCATAAGGACCATTTTTGTAAATAATTTTAAGATCTACAACTTTGGGTTTGGACCGGATTATTAACTGGTAAATTATTGGCTCATCCACTAACTCGCTTAGTTATAATGCAATCGACTTTTAACAGTGCTCATTTTAAAGGAAAAAAAACGTGGGTAGTTTCAACAAAAACAGATTTGTAGAATTTAATCTGAATGATGAATCATACTGAATATACGATCCAATTTTGAATGAGAGGTATACTATCAAGTATACTACAAAATATTAAAGATAGTGGCACAATTAACTTAAAACAATATTTCGAAGTTGTGGCAATTATTTATAAATTGAAATTATAAATCAATTTAAATAAAAAATTTCTGGCAACATAATGTGTGATTCATTAAAATTTTATTAAATGCTTTTATTGAAAGCGTGTAACTACGGACTATCTATATGAGGATGATAATGATTTTATTATTATACTGGAGATGCTAATATTAGCCTGATAGCCTCAAGAATGCAAACCGTCATTAGTTTGGTATTATAAATGATCAATTAACAAAGCATGTACGACTTGATAATGTAAAATTTTAATTATAAATTATTTTTACCTGTACACCATAGTCATTTAGATCCCTAGAAACCACAATGCCATCTTTCGGAAACTTTCTTATATTGGTTCCAGAGGCATAATACATTTCATGATCATTCAACTTGAAGTATCCATCAAAAACCCTGTTACCAAATTGGATGTTCCACGATGCCAATAAATCATTAAGAGCAGGAACATTTGCACCACCCGTATCTGGCATCCACCACTGCCTAGTATTCTCATCATAAAACTTAACTTTCTTCATCACTGTTATATTATACCAATCTGCGAATACTATAACAGAAAGACCCGCATCCACATCCCTCTTTAATTTCAATATTTCTTCAGGAAAGTATTCTTCTTCTGGGTCTACTATTAATAAGGTACCATACTGAGATGCATCAAAACATGTGAACGGAAAACCTGCAGTTGAATTAATGACAAATTAGTAGTTGATGCCGAAATAATTTGACAGAACTACGTATAGTCCAATCAACGAAAGGAACACAATTTTTAACTTTGGGACTTTTTTTGGACTAGTTAGAGTTAGAAGGTAAACTAAAACTAAAAATCCCCACTCGTAGGAGCTGAGCAGGGTGCCGGGGGCATGTAGAAGGTCGCCTTTTTTGCTTATATCTCGGAAACTATGCATCGTAACGATAAGAGCACTCTATACAAAATTAAAGCTGACAAAATATGCCACAAGATTGATTCAAGAATTTTTCGCTATCTCATATAGTTTCAGAGGTATCCACACATAAAATTCGCTAATTTAAAAAAAAAATGCCTCACATGGACTTGTTCGATGGCTAAAGACTAAAACCGTTCGAATTGGTGTAGTGAGTGACAGTTAAAGTGCCTAGAATTTGAGGCATAATATGTCTATCACACAAACCAAGTGATTAGTGTTGTGGAGCTTGTCATGGGACACTAATCTACTGATCAGCTAATTCTAGATATTAGGAAAAAATTGTTAGATATTATCTAGTTTCATTGTTTAACATCCAAAGGGCGTCTTTCTAAAAAAAAATATGATAATAGTTAATAGTAACTATGTACTATATTATATAAAAGTGGCACATAAAGAAAGATATTATAAGTATATTATATTATAATTTATTTTTAGGTACATGTTATGTAGCTGTTCAAAAGTAATATTGTTTGGTGTCGTTGAATACTATTTTCGATACCCCGAATCTAATGGAACCATTTCGAGAGCTCCATCTCTCACCCTATAGGTGAGGTAAAAACTGTAAGGCAAATTTTTGTTCAAAATTATCAATTTTTGAGCTAAAATATCTCGGAAACTATGAGAGGTAGCATGAAAAATGAATGGAATCAATTTTGGGGCTAATTTATCAGCTTTAACTGTCTATCGAGTGGCGTTGTCACTAGAACAGATGCTTTAAAAAGGGGACAGCCTACGTGCCCCCTACACATCGCTCATCTCCTATGAGTGGGGAATTTTAATATGTTTTCCTCCTAACCAGTCCAAACAAAGTCGCAGTCAAAAATCGTGTTCCTTCTATTTCCATCTACACCGTCCTTTTGAACATTCAATAACTGGACTAATACTTTCATAGCTCTAATCTTACCTAATACTTCAACATAATAACCAGTGTTTCTCAAATTTTGATACATTTCCTTAAAATTTGTATGAATATGATCTCCATTCCAATCTAGCGGATCATTTTTGATTTTAAGATTATCTCTGGGAAAATATCCTGGTGGATATCGTAGATTATGGTATTGATCCCAGAGAATTCTTTTATGTCTCGGAGGAGTAGGTATTATTTTTGCCCTGAAAAATACATGTATTTATCTAATTATTTCCGAATGAATGTGAAACTCCTGAGAATATTTATTGGTAGGTATTAAGAGTACAGGACTTGGACCAACCGGACTGTGATGGTACTACAATATTTTTATCTAGCATTTCTTTTATGACCCTATTCATTTATTGTTGGTTAGGCAGGGAAACAAGAAACAATGACATTCGTTTTTTGATGGGTTCGGATTCCACTAATGTAGTAGTACATCATGTTTTCCTGAATTGAGAGAAAACATATTTTCCACTAACTTTTCTAACCGTTGATTCTACTTTACTACCGTTCACTTTAACAGAAGATTTGCATATACTACTTCCGAATGTTTACAAGCAAAATGGCGTTGTTTTCCTTTTAGTACAATGTACTAATGTAGTATTTTTAACTTTAATCCAAACAAAGTACTCACCTAATGGGAAGATTAACGGTACTCTGTCTAGGATCAATTTCTCCAAAACCAGGAGGAGATTCTATGGTAACAGTAATATGTCCATGTGCTAGGCCCTCATAAGTTGCACCTTCAGCAGCTACAGATAGATGAACAGCCATCCAACCTGACCAAGGCCATAACAGTTCTGAATGAGTTATAGCTATATCTAATAGGTGACCTTGTTGAGGTGTATACGGATGCCATTGTGGTTTGTGAATTATCTTCCCAGATACACCAAGACCATTTAAAATTGTAACGTTTACAATCACCGGCATTGCGCCATAGTAGATTGGTTGTGTGCAATAGGGCCACATATAAGGGCATTCACTGAGATCTATGTAACTTGGACTTAAACTTGCCTAAAATAATAATAATAACAAACAAACTGGAACTGCGATTAAAAGCAGGCAACAAACGACAATTATTCCAATTTCTTTATACTTCTTTTTTGACATACAAAAATTATTTAAACTACCAGTAAAACATCCAGTTAAACCAGGGTAAACGTAGATAGCAGTTTAAAATATACTTATAAAATTGACCCTAAATTTAATAAAACTTACTTGTGGTTTGTAGGTGTTAAGTATCTGATACGCCTTCATTAAATTTAATTTACCATGGCCCTGCTCAAACATGTTAACACCTGGCAATCTCCTAGCTGATGCCATAAGTGCCTGCTTCATGCTGGCGGGGTTTATGACATCTCCTCGATGTAAAACTCCGCTTGCTAATAAAGTAACAGCACCTGCTACTACCGGCGAGGCAACACTAGTACCAGATAGAGTACGGCAACCCCCATTAATATGAGACCCTTTTACAGCTGAGCCATAAGTGACTATATCCGGTTTTACGCGACCATAGCCTTCAAAAATAAATCACAAAAATATGTGTTTACAAAATCAGGTGGTTTGTTATAGTGTAATAAATACAAATATACTTTTTAATTACCTTGGGGAAGTTCCCAAGTCGTCATGCCTCTAGAAGAAAATTTAGCAATTTGATCCTCAAAGTTTATCCCTCCCACACCGATAACGTCCATCTGATCAGCAGGGTTATTTAAAGTACCATATAATGGACCATCATTACCTATTGCAGATACCATAATTACCCTATTTGCAGTCAGCTCCCATACCTTCTCAACAAAAGGGTGATCTTTGAAATCGGGTCCTCCTATACTCAAATTTAAGACATTAATTTTCTTCAAAATAGCATAGTTAAATGCATCCAGAAACCATGACGTGTATGAGACTTGATTATTGGTAAAAACTCTAAATATATGTAGTTCAGAATCTGGTGCAAAACCTAGGCATTCTTTGCTAGATGCAATAACACCCGCAACAAATGTACCATGCCCTAGTCCATCATCATAAGTTTTCTCATTTGTCCAATTGGTCCTTTCTTTGATCTTTCGAAAATGTGGATGGCTTCTTGATAAACCTGTATCGAATATTGCCACTTTAATACCTTTGCCTGTTATTCCCATATTCCACAGTGAATCGGCCTGTAACACAGAAGTTATCTGTCTAGGAATAGCACGTAATAATCTTCTACTTGTATGACGTCCAGTTGCTTGCCAAAACTGATTTTTCGCATTTAAGTTTGTTCTACCAAACCTGACATGCTCAGGGCTAATAAATTTCAGTGTTCTAGAAACCATTCGTTGAGAAGTTACCCTTTTTATAGCTGGATGATCATTCAGTGCACTTAATCCCTCTAATCGGTCTGTATCCTCAAGTATGACAACATCAAAATCGCTAGGATAGTCACTTGCTGGGTTTTCTCTGGTAATTATTTTCCATTTTCGTACACCCGAGGCATTTAGAGCAGTATTTATATAATTCACTCGAGCTTGATTTTTGTAGTAACCATTAAACATAACAATATACTCATTTTCTACGATTTTTGAACTATAATCTAGCTCTACTTGTTCTGTTGTAAGATTACAGCATAGCGGTGATTCCAATATATCTTCTGTGGCGATATTATTCTGATTTATATTCTGGGAACAGGAACTGGAACATAACAAATACAGTGCAGTAATAATAAATGTATTTGACTTCATCCTTATAATTTCAAGTTTTCCACTTTCTTTTTCTGCGATTCATTTTCTAATGCATACTTATAAGTACCACAAATAAACTAAATTACAAATATTAATTTTAGCATTGTATCTGTTTGCTATACTCTAGATAACGAAAACTGTAATAATTTATTTTTACACATTATTCAGCAACGACCGAATTATAGATAAACATCGAATATCCAATATGATCTTCCTTTCTCGTCATTTCCCATTATTCAGACCTTTTGACAACATCAACATCATATAAACATGAACACTTTTGACTTTGACAGTCCACATTCGTCATCATCCTTTGGATTTTTGACAGCTTCCATTGGCGTCACGAAAAGTTTCTAGAAAGGGAAGTTGTCTAATAACTATTCTTTGTTTTTTTTGGCCTGGTTTATAAAAACAATGCCATTAAAAAATATATCGATGATTTGGATCTGCGATTATCTACGTCACATGGTCTTATCTATGGTCACATGGACTAAATATATCAGCAGTTTGTGTTCTCCATAGTGTTCCCTTGTATCACAGACTACGCTTGTATGTTGTTGTTATTGGTCTATTCCGTTCAGATTTCCTCTTTAACCATACAAATACGCACTGAATATTTTTAATTACTAACCTACGTAGGTACGGTTATTGGCGTGGAAGAATGAATCACAAAACGTTCGATAGTATTAGGCAATTTCGGCATCCAAACGAATGCCAATGATGCCGATGCGACACGGCCGAGGAACGTGTAAAATGGATCCGTAATATTTGAATGGGAAACATTCTTATTCTGCATCACATTCAGCACCCAATTGTTTTATGATATGACGAGAGGTATATACCTAGTGTGATCAATATTTTGTTATACTACATGATAATGTCATAATGTGATATAGTACATCGCCATATAATAGTTATTTGTGTGTTAAGAGTGCAAAGTACTGCATTGCCGCTTGCGAAAGAAATTTACCGGTATTCTTTCAAAAGCGGCAATGGCAGTTTGTGCTCAATACATACAACATATTTTCTACAATCGCTTAATACAGTGTATTCTTGTATGTATTTGACATATGTTTATATATGAACCAATTATTATAATTTTTTTTTTAGCTACATTTCTCATGTGTCATTTTTGACTGACAATTTATAATATAAGAAGCGAGCGGGAATTGACACTATTGCCGCTTTAAAGCAGCAATGGTTGACAATTATGTCATCATTGGAAATGGCGTACTTTGCGTTGAGAATTGAAAGCGCAAAAGCCTACTATTGAGGCGATTGTAGAAAAAATCATTTGTTTTTCCTTCCTGGAGATCGGTTATACTTGACAACGCTGTTAAAAATGCGGTAGCAGGTGTGAAGGGATCGATATAATGAAGGTTTTTTGCTCGGGTTTTTATGTCTCATATTTCGATGTTACAAACTATACCTATATATCGATCCATTATTGCTGTTCCAAAGACTCAGTGTCACAGAAGAGAGAAAATGACCTTAGTCCACCCCTTACGAGATACAGCCCTCAAAGTTTCCAAGAAATATGGAATAGCGACTGTAATTTGAAACAGTCAAATATTACCCAAATTTTATATCTACTAATGCATGTGCAACTTATCGACAACATTAACAACAGCCGCCTACTTAAATATTTTTTAGCTACAATCGTGTATTGTAATGAGGATGGTAATGAATCTTATTTTTTATAACCAGGCTAATACGCATTTTTGAATACTTACGATTTATCAAAGAAATAAGTTGTATCATTGGTTGTAGCAAAAAATTACTTAGGGATTCTTATTTCAACCCCTTCCAAGGGGCAGACATTTTCGAAAAATTGTTGATAAGTTGCACATGAATTAGTAGAAAATGTGCGTAAAATTTTAAATTGTTTGGTTTTCATATCATAATACCATAGCCGCTATTTCATATTTTTTTGGAAACTGAGGGGTTGATTCTTGTAAGGGGTGGACATTTTACTAAGGTCATTTTTTTGCAAAACATTATTTATGTTCTTTTTAGTTCTAAATTCACCAGTATTGTGCTATTTATTTTGAAAACACCTTGTATATATATATATATATATATATATATATATATATATATATATATATATATACAAGGTGTTTTCAAAATAAATAGCACAATACTGGTGAATTTAGAACTAAAAAGAACATAAATAATGTTTTGCATAAAAATGACCTTAGTAAATATATAATAAATGACCTTAGTATATATATATATATATATATATATATATATATATATATATATATATATATATATATATATATATATATATATATATATATATATATATATATATATATATATATATATATATATATATATATATATATATATATATATATATATATATATATATATATATATATATATATATATATATATATATATATATATATATATATATATATATATTTTTTTTTTTGGAGGGTTTATCTTGGGATAGTAGCAATAAAACGACTGTTTAGGTTACTTGACGTTTCGGTCCCTTTCTTGGGCATTTTTCAAAAGAGTATTTTATTTTGTGACATATGTCACAAAATATGTCACATATAAAAATATGTCACAAAATAAAATACTCTTTTGAAAAAGGCCCAAGAAAGGGACCGAAACGTCAAGTAACCTAATCAGTCGTTTTATTGCTACTATCCCAAGATAAACCCTCCAAAAAAAATATATAAAGATAGCAAAGAAATTAGAAGATAAATATATATGTATATATATATATATATATATATATATATATATATATATATATATATATATATATATATATATATATATATATATGGTTTAATATGTCGCTTTCGATATTTATTGAAATATGCACCTAATTAGTATATATAACCAAATATTTTGTTACAGATATTGTCGGCTGTAGCTACATATCTAATTGTTATGGTTCAATTTTTGCAAGAATCGTCATCGACATCATGCCCTTCAATAAATGGTACGTCGCTCAAATCAATGGACTCTCTGAAATAACATACATAATTGCACTGAAGAAGAAGTGCTCTGCAAGTGTCAGAAAGATTATAATATGTATATATTCGTTGTTTGACATCAAGAGTCATCACTATGTATAACCTGCTAGCTTTGATGGATGCTGGGTACATATTTGTAACTTAAATTATATATATATATATATATATATATATATATATATATATATATATATATATATATATATATATATATATATATATATATATATACTTATATATATATATATATATATATATATATATATATATATATATATATATATATATATATATATATATATATATATATAAATATATATATATATATATATATATATATATATATATATATATATATATATATATATATATATATATATATATATATATATATATATATATATATATATATATATATATATATATATATATATATATATATATATATATATATATATATATATATATATATATATATATATATATATATATATATATATATATATATATATATATATATATATATATATATATATATATATATATATTAAATCTCTTCCTTTGTTCTTTTTACAACTAAATATGTATAATAATTTAAAGTTGCATTTATTTATTTTATTTTAAGGGTTCTGACTGAATCGGTAGGTACGCAGTAAGACGTACGATGATAATGACGAATTAATCCATTAGTTTCAATAGATTCGGCACCTTTTATAACCAATTCAATATCCCCCAGAACATAAGGCAGCACCAGTTGAATGGTGATCTTATCTACCCGAATCCTTCGCCATTTTTGCAAATTATTTGTATTATTTTTGTACCTTTTTGCTCCCTGATTATTAAAAAGTACCGCAATATTTTAACACCTGTAATTGATATAATTTGACCTATAAGCCGTATAAAACACATTTCTTAGGATTTGCTATTATTTGTACATATATTACGTCGTACAATGTATTAACTTCTAAAAAGTTTCTCTGGTGTTCTATTTTGATAATTTTTAGTATTCAAAATTCAAATATTTTTTAATTCAAGAAATTAGTAACTACGGTTTCGTTATTTGCCATGTATAGTTATTTAATATAATTTAAATAAATTAATTCTTAGTAGGCAACCCTTAACTTAACTCATAAAATAAGAGATAGACAGAGGAACATATTTTCCTAATATCTACATAATAAATAATCACATATCTATATACACATTTTTTTGATGATAATGGATTAACTGGAATCGCAATTAGGAACAGATAAGTCTTCCTCGTCGTCACTTCCCGCAGGACATCTAACCAATTCGAAATTTGCATCGAGCCTTACAAAATAAGTGTCGACAAGGTCTTCCTTGCCTTTGACACGTATTTTATCACGATAATCACAGACATAGCCGAGGGTTTGAATAATTTCGGCAGTGTCTTCCATAACTTGAATGCGATTTGGTACACCGGTACTATCCATTCTGGAAGCCATATTTACTGGGTCACCCCATATATCGTACAGAGGCTTCTTAGAGCCCACAACTCCGGCAACAATGGGTCCATGACTAATACCTGAAACAAGTGATGAGTAAAGTATGAGTAAATAAATGGTATACGCCATATACATGGGTTGAACGAGATGGGAGAAATATCCAGTTTTTGTCGAGTCTTGAATAATTTTTTTGGATTTTGGACTTTTATGGATTTTAAAATATTTTATCAAATAAAATTTCAGTTACCTTATGCAACATAATTAAATTGATTTGAATTTGAAGAAATGTATATATTTCTAATTCAACAAATCTGCGTTGGGAAAATATACGTACCCTTAAAGTAAAAAATCTAGTAGCTAGTAAAAATTTAGTAGCTAATTTAGATTGTAACTACACATGTGGTTAAATGCCCCTCAAGCTGCATATGCAAAGAATTTTATATATTTAAATATGCCGCCATATAGTGCTGCTTTGTGCCAATGGTATTATAATACCTACCCTTGGCTTTGTGATACGAACAATCATAGATTACACGGCCACATTAGTGTGCCATCCACATAAATAAAACTACTAGAAGGGAAAAAGTATAATCTCCCTACCGTGTCTGATGGTGAGTTCGCGCAGTTCAGGAGGAAAGTAAAAGAGAATATAAATTTGCATAAAATAATATTTTTTTATAAAATCAATTGTGAAAATGTTTTTTTACGTAAACAATATTTTATATTCACTAGAAATTATTTATTAATTGTAGGCACTAAGTTTTTCAGCTCATATTTTACAATTTTCTCCCTTTATCCTCGATGCTCTTACTTCTTTGGTTAAATTAATCTAAGGCGCAATTATTCAAACACCACTTGAATCAAATACGTCAAATGACGTATTTCCTGTCTTCAATTGGTCACAGATCGCGTTTATTGCAATTCACTTCCATTTTCTTTTTATTTCTGTGATGCCATCACATACTTATGCAACCTACGTAATACTGGAGTGATACGCCGGTTGCCTATGCAAGACACTGGAACTTGCCCCTTATGGTCGCGATTTTGTAGAGTGAGATTTGCCTCTCACTCTACAGAATGCATTTTTTTTCGTTAACTATAAATAATTAAAAAGCTACATAAGATCTGAGAATCAAATTAGTTTCAGGAAATAGCTATTATTATACTGATGATTATAATATGTTTTTTGAACCAAAATTTTCTTAAAAGCCTGCGCGTGGTTTTGCAATTAAAATATGCATTTTTTTGTTGTTAAAATCACATTATTTTCTCTATCTCTACACCTATCCCCTACCTATTCGTAGCTGCGAATTGTTGCAAAATGGCTGATTTTCTCTGTTAACTAGTTGCAATTGTTTATACATATTCGATGCAAAACTGAGTAATGTCTCCAGAGTGGCACTAGTCACATGTCTTTCTATTTCATTTCCCTTCCCTCCTGGAAATAATCCACACGCTGCCATGTACGTCCACTTAGCCACTTTAATTTTCTCAATCGTACGATATTCCTTCCGGTTGATTAGCTAAGTAAAGTAACATAATATATTTTGACGGTCAGTAAAATTTTGCATGTGTAGTCAATGAATTAATTTAATTGGCTTACCGTATCGAATGATGTAATGTACTGCTTCATTAAGTACAGAAATTTGGCATCTCCCATAATGTCTTGTAAATCTTCATCTACAATTACGGAGGCGAACATTATTGCAACGTTATTGTGATCTTCGTAATACAACTCCTTCATTTCACGATTAATATCAAGATATATTTTTGCTAAAACATAGTATAATTAAATATTTAATATTTCTAAATTACAATTGTCACTTATTTATTCTACACTGATTACACTTATTAAAAAGAGAAATTGAAATAAAACTAAAAATTCGATTAAAAATTTCATCGACAGCTTAATCGGCAGTTGTCATTTAGCGAAAAGCACGTTAATATTTTTTTACGCCGAAACTTTACTTGATTTGTGTTAAAATATAAAAGAACCTTACAATTTTGAATAATTAAAAAATGAAATTTTATTGATAGGTTTTTTGACAGCTGTCAAGACTCAAACTTGTTTTCGACATCATATTCGGATTTAGCTGTATTGAAACACATAATTCTATTTTCCGAATTAAGAATTTGAAAAAACACTAAAAATTCGATTAAAAATTTCATTGACAGCTTAATTGACAGTTGTCATTCAGTGAAAAACACGTTTCAATTTTTTTACGACGCAACTACTTGATTTGTGTTAAAATATAAAAAAATCTTTAAAATTTGAAATAATCAAAAAATGATTTTTTTATTGGCCGCTTTTTTGACAGCTGTCATTAGTCAAAACCGGTTTTTGACATGATATTTGGATTCAGCGATATCGAAAACCACAGGACACCAAGTTTCACCTTGAACCGATGGAAATAGCACTTGATTTCCAACGCTTGGTTTAACCTAAAAAACCGGACAACGGAAAACCCATGTTAAATCCCATTTAAAATTCAACCTGCGTGGGGCACGGGTTATTATTTTTTGTACGACTTTTTATTGTTTCATAATTATTTTCTAGGCAACTAATTACACGACAGATCAATATAAAATTTCGTAGATTTCGTATTCCCATATTAATATAGAAATATAAAATATATCAATTTATTCAGTAATATATGCAGATAAGTGACAAAAACTAATTAGGTATATGAAAAATATTATGTAATACATACCCACATGTTTCGGTAATATATTGAGCAGTAAGTTCTTGTTCACTATTTGAAGTTCGTTTGCTTCTTCTTGTTCACTCTTTAGTTTCTCATTTAGTAGATGATCTAATCTGTTCATATAATCTGTCTGTCGATCTATGAGATGAAGAATAAATGTTATAAAAACGACGCTAATAATATGAGCAATTTGTGGCTGCAAACCATGATTGTAGGTTTCACTACCCTACAAAAAATAATAAAAATTAAGTATATGCAGAATATATTAATATAGTTAATTAATTTTTTGACGGATTTGTGACATTGAGGTTTAACAGGCTAAATGCTAAAAATTAAATAGATCTATTTAATCAAGTCGTATGAAGACTATCATTTTTACTTACCATATAGAAATTATTGCCAGAATTCAGTACAAAGGAACTGTAAGCAGAAATCGTTATGAGTGCAAACACAAGTTTGATCCAAATAAATATCCGCAAAAATAAAAATATGAGAATCACTCCTAAGATACAAGTCTCGGACATGTGCTGAAAAAGGCAAAAAAACGTAGTTTTAATTAATTTTACTGTCAGTGGAAAATATTGGGAGACACAAAATGACAATATATAGGCCAGGCGACAGGTCGGAAGAAAGCCTCAATAAGGAAATAATTAGTGGAAAGCTGGAAATTGCTGTTTATTTGGACCCAGATATTACTCTCCCAAGTTTCCCCCCTCGAGCGAAGTCAACGTTGGCCCTTCTGGCACTAAGATGGTACCATTTTTCGTTTTTTTGCATGCGTTTAGTGGGTGCGATACAACGTCTTCGTTTTGCAGGCAGGGCAATGAAATTCGTAACACTGCTGAAGAGTAATGAGGAACTGCAGGGTTTTCCGAAACGTGAAAGCAAACCCCGTTGAAATTGACAAAGCGGGCCAGTTGGTTGTGGCTAGACTTTATGACAACAAAACCACGGGAAATACCCTGAATGAGTTGCACTTCCACCTGTTTGCAAAATCATACCATCAAGTCCAAACATGGTATGGAAATGATACAAATCCACTGAATTGGAGCTGGAAAAATTCTCAATGTGGTTTGGCTCCCATACCTACGAAGAGGAATCCGGCACCACAAACGCTTCTAAACTCAGTGTCCTGCAAATGTTCGAAAGGATGTAACGCAGCGTATGGTTGCAGGAGAACGGGCCTCCGATGCTCCAGAATCTGCATGAATTGTATGGGACGGTCAAATGCTGCCGAGGAAGATGATATGGATGATGGTGACGGAGACATCGATGTTAATCTTGAACGCCCTCTGACGTCGGATAAATGTACCGATGCAGACCATGACGGAGAAATTGAGGCAGACGATCAAGACTGCCAGCCTTGAGAGCAGCACCATCAACTTTAGCAATAGGTATTTTGTTGTTAAAGTTGATGGTTTGGGAGATATTTCCAAAAAAATGAAAAATGGTACCTTCTTAGGGCCAGAAGGGGCCAACGCCGACTTCGCTCGAGGGAGAAAACTTGGGAGAGTAACATATGGATCCAAATAAAGCGATTAAAGCAATTTCCAACTTTCGACTAATTATTTCCTTATTGAACTACCTGTCGCCTGGCCTAATACGCAGAGCGTGTATTGTGTTATAGATGCTGTTAAAATTCCAACTGGCTGACCTACTACCGTACTACGAATAGACGCATACATTGCACAGCTATGAAATACCATCGCTCAAACTTGGTTAATAGTTTAACAAATTTTATTCTTGAGAAAGAAAATATTTTGTATTACTTTTCACTTAAAAACAAATATTGCGACGGCTAATCGGGAAAAAATACATTTAATATTAACGTTATTAAAACATATCCACTAGTTCCAAGTAAAACGATTCATACGATTTAGGGCTCTCGGGAGGCCATGACTTAGTTTCGATAAGGCTAGGGAAATTCACACAAAATTGCTTTGGAGTAAAACGACAATTTTTACATAAATATATGTATAAAAATATTTTGTCTTCTTGATTAAAATTTAGAGTGAATTATTAGGGACTCCACCTAAATTCGTTCCAAGCATTTTTCCCGCTGATTAAAATGGTGATAGAAAACAATTGAACGTAATAAATTTTTTTGCATATATACATATGTAAAAAGAGTACTTTTTTAACCCTTGTATATTTTTTACACAGATCTATTGCATTTTTTTGGCAAAAAAGTTCTTATGTACTGATGCTCTAAAATAAAAAATTAGTGTCATTTTGCTTTTTCGACTTGGAAATTGATTTGAAAATATAACCAAATACATAAACAAATATTTATTATTGTTATTTATTATTATTATTATTATTATTAAATAATTTCTACATTCAAGTAAAGCAGGACAAACTCAAAAAAGAATACAATAAGAAACAATTATGGTTTTTGTTCCTTTTAGTTTAACCTTTGACGATGAACAATAATAGAGAACAGAAATAAAAAATTACATAAATAGATGACTCGGAATTTACTCTTCCATCCATTGGCCACCTAGTTTGAACTACGCAAAATATCACTCATTTTGAACTATTGTATCGATAAACGCAAGTGACAGAAAAGTTACAAAATGAAGCGCTAAATAGACCGGTCTACTTGTTTCATGAAAATGATTTTTTTTGTAAAAGTTTTGAAAAAAGTAGTAGGAGGTATCTTCTAAAATTGCACTTCTAAGAGGGGTAGGGGGTTCAAACTTAAGGAGCTTATTGTAAGATCATAAAGAGTCTTTATACATATTCCAATTTGACCTAAATTGGATAAGTGGTACAATAGTTATAAGGAAAGAAACGAAAATTTCATTCCCATTTTCCCATTTTTAATATAACGACAGTATTGTAGTTGTGCAAGATGCTTCTATTGACATTTTATATCAATTAAAAACACTGACTACGGAGTTGTCAAATAGGTCTGATAAACCAGCCAGTTACCTTACTAGTTTAAAGGTCTGAAAATAGTAAATATTTACCCATGGTATAATACAGTACTCATTTTCGACATCACCGCTGTCGTTAGTTGCCTTCGAAAATAACAGTTGGAAGAGATTTTTCTTATATAATACCCGGCCTTCTGGACCATTCTTTTCACAGTCGATCTAAAAAATATCAAAGTTACATATAGATATTTCTATACAACGGTATATCAATATATATATATATATATATATATATATATATATATATATATATATATATATATATATATATATATATATATATATATATATATATATATATATATATATATATATATATATATATATATATATATATATATATATATATATATGTATATCTAAGTGTATGGGATTATCAATTAAAATATAAATATAACTTACCAATTCAATAAGTACACATGTTGAAAATAGAATGTAAATGATTGTGTACATAAAAAGTCGGACGAAGAAATTATTTTTTATGCATTGGGAAGTTTTACAGAGAAAATTTATTAAGTTATTGCTAGGAGGATCATCCACGATATTTGCTATATATCGACTCCATATAAAGTATGTCCAAGATAACGGTAAAAATATAAATATGATCAGAAATTCAGTCGCCAGAAAAGGCCACGTGGACCAACCCCATCTAGAAATATATGGAACATTAAAAACATATACATTTTGAAATTGCATGTAAATAAAATAGCTCATGCTTTTCTCATATTCAAATATGCACATGCAAAATTTTATTATTCCAGTATTACAAATACAACCCAAAATGTAAAGTATACTCACCGAGTCAACGTCAAATTCTGAATCAGATACACACACAATATTAGGAATACTGTACTCAGTAAATAGTATTTAAATAGTGGATCTGGCATTTTTATATATCCAAGTTCAAGAGTTCTTGATTTAAATAGAAGTAGAGGGCTGTTTATTTCTTTTACTTTTACGTACTGCCTAATAGAAAACAAATGCTAATTTTAAAAACATTTTTCATTTGTAAATTCTTATAATACATGGCTATCATTAATAATGAATGTTAATATTAATATTTCATTAGAAGTGAAGACCATCTTACCTTCACTTCTAATGAAATGCCATTTACTTAGAATTCACGATTATCTAATAATTTAAAATATTAAGTAGTAATTTATATGTAGAATAGATATATTTAGAAAATAGGGAAACCACCCCATTAACCAGAGATGTGAGCGATTCTTATAGCAGGAATAATATTGCATTGATCTCAACTCAATCCATAATCTCTGAAAAATCGTCTGGAATTTACTATCGCTCTCGTTTTCGTATCAAGTTCTTTCATATATTATAAAATACGTGTTTAATTTAGTTTAACTAATATAATCTAAATAGCATCATAAAATAAAAACGTCCGTTAACATAATTTATTAAAATAACATAATGAGGAACATCGCTGAATACTCACTCATATTTGGAGTAAGAAATATCCTCGATATTTTTCGCCATCTCCTGATTAACGGCCGTAGTACGTTCTGCATATCTCTTAATATTATTATTCATGAAAGCAGTCCTTCTCTTTATATCCCCTGTAGTTCTCCTTTCATCTCCTATTTTCGAATTTCTATAGGGACTGTTACTTACTCTTTTTCTATAAATTCGATCATTCCCATTGCCATTTTCTTTAATACTTGAAATGCTGGCATTATTATTCCTTTCTATTATCGTAAGATATTTATCATCTTGCTCTCCTTCGTCAATTTCCTTCACGGCTGCGTTTTGTAACTGGGTTAGAAAAATAGTACCATTGGATTGTACGGGTCGCTGTTTCTTGAAAATTGACGGTCTTCGTTGATTTGGAACATCACCGTTAGCTACATTCTGAGGTTTCACTTCTTCTTTGCTTTCTGTC
>CAXKVY010002950.1:0-14054 GCA_964058915.1 Tetropium fuscum | reverse complement strand
TATCTACGTCACATGGTCTTATCTATGGTCACATGGACTAAATATATCAGCAGTTTGTGTTCTCCATAGTGTTCCCTTGTATCACAGACTACGCTTGTATGTTGTTGTTATTGGTCTATTCCGTTCAGATTTCCTCTTTAACCATACAAATACGCACTGAATATTTTTAATTACTAACCTACGTAGGTACGGTTATTGGCGTGGAAGAATGAATCACAAAACGTTCGATAGTATTAGGCAATTTCGGCATCCAAACGAATGCCAATGATGCCGATGCGACACGGCCGAGGAACGTGTAAAATGGATCCGTAATATTTGAATGGGAAACATTCTTATTCTGCATCACATTCAGCACCCAATTGTTTTATGATATGACGAGAGGTATATACCTAGTGTGATCAATATTTTGTTATACTACATGATAATGTCATAATGTGATATAGTACATCGCCATATAATAGTTATTTGTGTGTTAAGAGTGCAAAGTACTGCATTGCCGCTTGCGAAAGAAATTTACCGGTATTCTTTCAAAAGCGGCAATGGCAGTTTGTGCTCAATACATACAACATATTTTCTACAATCGCTTAATACAGTGTATTCTTGTATGTATTTGACATATGTTTATATATGAACCAATTATTATAATTTTTTTTTTAGCTACATTTCTCATGTGTCATTTTTGACTGACAATTTATAATATAAGAAGCGAGCGGGAATTGACACTATTGCCGCTTTAAAGCAGCAATGGTTGACAATTATGTCATCATTGGAAATGGCGTACTTTGCGTTGAGAATTGAAAGCGCAAAAGCCTACTATTGAGGCGATTGTAGAAAAAATCATTTGTTTTTCCTTCCTGGAGATCGGTTATACTTGACAACGCTGTTAAAAATGCGGTAGCAGGTGTGAAGGGATCGATATAATGAAGGTTTTTTGCTCGGGTTTTTATGTCTCATATTTCGATGTTACAAACTATACCTATATATCGATCCATTATTGCTGTTCCAAAGACTCAGTGTCACAGAAGAGAGAAAATGACCTTAGTCCACCCCTTACGAGATACAGCCCTCAAAGTTTCCAAGAAATATGGAATAGCGACTGTAATTTGAAACAGTCAAATATTACCCAAATTTTATATCTACTAATGCATGTGCAACTTATCGACAACATTAACAACAGCCGCCTACTTAAATATTTTTTAGCTACAATCGTGTATTGTAATGAGGATGGTAATGAATCTTATTTTTTATAACCAGGCTAATACGCATTTTTGAATACTTACGATTTATCAAAGAAATAAGTTGTATCATTGGTTGTAGCAAAAAATTACTTAGGGATTCTTATTTCAACCCCTTCCAAGGGGCAGACATTTTCGAAAAATTGTTGATAAGTTGCACATGAATTAGTAGAAAATGTGCGTAAAATTTTAAATTGTTTGGTTTTCATATCATAATACCATAGCCGCTATTTCATATTTTTTTGGAAACTGAGGGGTTGATTCTTGTAAGGGGTGGACATTTTACTAAGGTCATTTTTTTGCAAAACATTATTTATGTTCTTTTTAGTTCTAAATTCACCAGTATTGTGCTATTTATTTTGAAAACACCTTGTATATATATATATATATATATATATATATATATATATATATATATATATATACAAGGTGTTTTCAAAATAAATAGCACAATACTGGTGAATTTAGAACTAAAAAGAACATAAATAATGTTTTGCATAAAAATGACCTTAGTAAATATATAATAAATGACCTTAGTATATATATATATATATATATATATATATATATATATATATATATATATATATATATATATATATATATATATATATATATATATATATATATATATATATATATATATATATATATATATATATATATATATATATATATATATATATATATATATATATATATATATATATATATATATATATATATATATATATATATATATATATATTTTTTTTTTTGGAGGGTTTATCTTGGGATAGTAGCAATAAAACGACTGTTTAGGTTACTTGACGTTTCGGTCCCTTTCTTGGGCATTTTTCAAAAGAGTATTTTATTTTGTGACATATGTCACAAAATATGTCACATATAAAAATATGTCACAAAATAAAATACTCTTTTGAAAAAGGCCCAAGAAAGGGACCGAAACGTCAAGTAACCTAATCAGTCGTTTTATTGCTACTATCCCAAGATAAACCCTCCAAAAAAAATATATAAAGATAGCAAAGAAATTAGAAGATAAATATATATGTATATATATATATATATATATATATATATATATATATATATATATATATATATATATATATATATATATATATATGGTTTAATATGTCGCTTTCGATATTTATTGAAATATGCACCTAATTAGTATATATAACCAAATATTTTGTTACAGATATTGTCGGCTGTAGCTACATATCTAATTGTTATGGTTCAATTTTTGCAAGAATCGTCATCGACATCATGCCCTTCAATAAATGGTACGTCGCTCAAATCAATGGACTCTCTGAAATAACATACATAATTGCACTGAAGAAGAAGTGCTCTGCAAGTGTCAGAAAGATTATAATATGTATATATTCGTTGTTTGACATCAAGAGTCATCACTATGTATAACCTGCTAGCTTTGATGGATGCTGGGTACATATTTGTAACTTAAATTATATATATATATATATATATATATATATATATATATATATATATATATATATATATATATATATATATATATATATATATATATACATATATATATATATATATATATATATATATATATATATATATATATATATATATATATATATATATATATATATATATAAATATATATATATATATATATATATATATATATATATATATATATATAGATATATATATATATATATATATATATATATATATATATATATATATATATATATATATATATATATATATATATATATATATATATATATATATATATATATATATATATATATATATATATATATATATATATATATATATATATATATATATATATATATATATATATATATATATATATATATATATATATTAAATCTCTTCCTTTGTTCTTTTTACAACTAAATATGTATAATAATTTAAAGTTGCATTTATTTATTTTATTTTAAGGGTTCTGACTGAATCGGTAGGTACGCAGTAAGACGTACGATGATAATGACGAATTAATCCATTAGTTTCAATAGATTCGGCACCTTTTATAACCAATTCAATATCCCCCAGAACATAAGGCAGCACCAGTTGAATGGTGATCTTATCTACCCGAATCCTTCGCCATTTTTGCAAATTATTTGTATTATTTTTGTACCTTTTTGCTCCCTGATTATTAAAAAGTACCGCAATATTTTAACACCTGTAATTGATATAATTTGACCTATAAGCCGTATAAAACACATTTCTTAGGATTTGCTATTATTTGTACATATATTACGTCGTACAATGTATTAACTTCTAAAAAGTTTCTCTGGTGTTCTATTTTGATAATTTTTAGTATTCAAAATTCAAATATTTTTTAATTCAAGAAATTAGTAACTACGGTTTCGTTATTTGCCATGTATAGTTATTTAATATAATTTAAATAAATTAATTCTTAGTAGGCAACCCTTAACTTAACTCATAAAATAAGAGATAGACAGAGGAACATATTTTCCTAATATCTACATAATAAATAATCACATATCTATATACACATTTTTTTGATGATAATGGATTAACTGGAATCGCAATTAGGAACAGATAAGTCTTCCTCGTCGTCACTTCCCGCAGGACATCTAACCAATTCGAAATTTGCATCGAGCCTTACAAAATAAGTGTCGACAAGGTCTTCCTTGCCTTTGACACGTATTTTATCACGATAATCACAGACATAGCCGAGGGTTTGAATAATTTCGGCAGTGTCTTCCATAACTTGAATGCGATTTGGTACACCGGTACTATCCATTCTGGAAGCCATATTTACTGGGTCACCCCATATATCGTACAGAGGCTTCTTAGAGCCCACAACTCCGGCAACAATGGGTCCATGACTAATACCTGAAACAAGTGATGAGTAAAGTATGAGTAAATAAATGGTATACGCCATATACATGGGTTGAACGAGATGGGAGAAATATCCAGTTTTTGTCGAGTCTTGAATAATTTTTTTGGATTTTGGACTTTTATGGATTTTAAAATATTTTATCAAATAAAATTTCAGTTACCTTATGCAACATAATTAAATTGATTTGAATTTGAAGAAATGTATATATTTCTAATTCAACAAATCTGCGTTGGGAAAATATACGTACCCTTAAAGTAAAAAATCTAGTAGCTAGTAAAAATTTAGTAGCTAATTTAGATTGTAACTACACATGTGGTTAAATGCCCCTCAAGCTGCATATGCAAAGAATTTTATATATTTAAATATGCCGCCATATAGTGCTGCTTTGTGCCAATGGTATTATAATACCTACCCTTGGCTTTGTGATACGAACAATCATAGATTACACGGCCACATTAGTGTGCCATCCACATAAATAAAACTACTAGAAGGGAAAAAGTATAATCTCCCTACCGTGTCTGATGGTGAGTTCGCGCAGTTCAGGAGGAAAGTAAAAGAGAATATAAATTTGCATAAAATAATATTTTTTTATAAAATCAATTGTGAAAATGTTTTTTTACGTAAACAATATTTTATATTCACTAGAAATTATTTATTAATTGTAGGCACTAAGTTTTTCAGCTCATATTTTACAATTTTCTCCCTTTATCCTCGATGCTCTTACTTCTTTGGTTAAATTAATCTAAGGCGCAATTATTCAAACACCACTTGAATCAAATACGTCAAATGACGTATTTCCTGTCTTCAATTGGTCACAGATCGCGTTTATTGCAATTCACTTCCATTTTCTTTTTATTTCTGTGATGCCATCACATACTTATGCAACCTACGTAATACTGGAGTGATACGCCGGTTGCCTATGCAAGACACTGGAACTTGCCCCTTATGGTCGCGATTTTGTAGAGTGAGATTTGCCTCTCACTCTACAGAATGCATTTTTTTTCGTTAACTATAAATAATTAAAAAGCTACATAAGATCTGAGAATCAAATTAGTTTCAGGAAATAGCTATTATTATACTGATGATTATAATATGTTTTTTGAACCAAAATTTTCTTAAAAGCCTGCGCGTGGTTTTGCAATTAAAATATGCATTTTTTTGTTGTTAAAATCACATTATTTTCTCTATCTCTACACCTATCCCCTACCTATTCGTAGCTGCGAATTGTTGCAAAATGGCTGATTTTCTCTGTTAACTAGTTGCAATTGTTTATACATATTCGATGCAAAACTGAGTAATGTCTCCAGAGTGGCACTAGTCACATGTCTTTCTATTTCATTTCCCTTCCCTCCTGGAAATAATCCACACGCTGCCATGTACGTCCACTTAGCCACTTTAATTTTCTCAATCGTACGATATTCCTTCCGGTTGATTAGCTAAGTAAAGTAACATAATATATTTTGACGGTCAGTAAAATTTTGCATGTGTAGTCAATGAATTAATTTAATTGGCTTACCGTATCGAATGATGTAATGTACTGCTTCATTAAGTACAGAAATTTGGCATCTCCCATAATGTCTTGTAAATCTTCATCTACAATTACGGAGGCGAACATTATTGCAACGTTATTGTGATCTTCGTAATACAACTCCTTCATTTCACGATTAATATCAAGATATATTTTTGCTAAAACATAGTATAATTAAATATTTAATATTTCTAAATTACAATTGTCACTTATTTATTCTACACTGATTACACTTATTAAAAAGAGAAATTGAAATAAAACTAAAAATTCGATTAAAAATTTCATCGACAGCTTAATCGGCAGTTGTCATTTAGCGAAAAGCACGTTAATATTTTTTTACGCCGAAACTTTACTTGATTTGTGTTAAAATATAAAAGAACCTTACAATTTTGAATAATTAAAAAATGAAATTTTATTGATAGGTTTTTTGACAGCTGTCAAGACTCAAACTTGTTTTCGACATCATATTCGGATTTAGCTGTATTGAAACACATAATTCTATTTTCCGAATTAAGAATTTGAAAAAACACTAAAAATTCGATTAAAAATTTCATTGACAGCTTAATTGACAGTTGTCATTCAGTGAAAAACACGTTTCAATTTTTTTACGACGCAACTACTTGATTTGTGTTAAAATATAAAAAAATCTTTAAAATTTGAAATAATCAAAAAATGATTTTTTTATTGGCCGCTTTTTTGACAGCTGTCATTAGTCAAAACCGGTTTTTGACATGATATTTGGATTCAGCGATATCGAAAACCACAGGACACCAAGTTTCACCTTGAACCGATGGAAATAGCACTTGATTTCCAACGCTTGGTTTAACCTAAAAAACCGGACAACGGAAAACCCATGTTAAATCCCATTTAAAATTCAACCTGCGTGGGGCACGGGTTATTATTTTTTGTACGACTTTTTATTGTTTCATAATTATTTTCTAGGCAACTAATTACACGACAGATCAATATAAAATTTCGTAGATTTCGTATTCCCATATTAATATAGAAATATAAAATATATCAATTTATTCAGTAATATATGCAGATAAGTGACAAAAACTAATTAGGTATATGAAAAATATTATGTAATACATACCCACATGTTTCGGTAATATATTGAGCAGTAAGTTCTTGTTCACTATTTGAAGTTCGTTTGCTTCTTCTTGTTCACTCTTTAGTTTCTCATTTAGTAGATGATCTAATCTGTTCATATAATCTGTCTGTCGATCTATGAGATGAAGAATAAATGTTATAAAAACGACGCTAATAATATGAGCAATTTGTGGCTGCAAACCATGATTGTAGGTTTCACTACCCTACAAAAAATAATAAAAATTAAGTATATGCAGAATATATTAATATAGTTAATTAATTTTTTGACGGATTTGTGACATTGAGGTTTAACAGGCTAAATGCTAAAAATTAAATAGATCTATTTAATCAAGTCGTATGAAGACTATCATTTTTACTTACCATATAGAAATTATTGCCAGAATTCAGTACAAAGGAACTGTAAGCAGAAATCGTTATGAGTGCAAACACAAGTTTGATCCAAATAAATATCCGCAAAAATAAAAATATGAGAATCACTCCTAAGATACAAGTCTCGGACATGTGCTGAAAAAGGCAAAAAAACGTAGTTTTAATTAATTTTACTGTCAGTGGAAAATATTGGGAGACACAAAATGACAATATATAGGCCAGGCGACAGGTCGGAAGAAAGCCTCAATAAGGAAATAATTAGTGGAAAGCTGGAAATTGCTGTTTATTTGGACCCAGATATTACTCTCCCAAGTTTCCCCCCTCGAGCGAAGTCAACGTTGGCCCTTCTGGCACTAAGATGGTACCATTTTTCGTTTTTTTGCATGCGTTTAGTGGGTGCGATACAACGTCTTCGTTTTGCAGGCAGGGCAATGAAATTCGTAACACTGCTGAAGAGTAATGAGGAACTGCAGGGTTTTCCGAAACGTGAAAGCAAACCCCGTTGAAATTGACAAAGCGGGCCAGTTGGTTGTGGCTAGACTTTATGACAACAAAACCACGGGAAATACCCTGAATGAGTTGCACTTCCACCTGTTTGCAAAATCATACCATCAAGTCCAAACATGGTATGGAAATGATACAAATCCACTGAATTGGAGCTGGAAAAATTCTCAATGTGGTTTGGCTCCCATACCTACGAAGAGGAATCCGGCACCACAAACGCTTCTAAACTCAGTGTCCTGCAAATGTTCGAAAGGATGTAACGCAGCGTATGGTTGCAGGAGAACGGGCCTCCGATGCTCCAGAATCTGCATGAATTGTATGGGACGGTCAAATGCTGCCGAGGAAGATGATATGGATGATGGTGACGGAGACATCGATGTTAATCTTGAACGCCCTCTGACGTCGGATAAATGTACCGATGCAGACCATGACGGAGAAATTGAGGCAGACGATCAAGACTGCCAGCCTTGAGAGCAGCACCATCAACTTTAGCAATAGGTATTTTGTTGTTAAAGTTGATGGTTTGGGAGATATTTCCAAAAAAATGAAAAATGGTACCTTCTTAGGGCCAGAAGGGGCCAACGCCGACTTCGCTCGAGGGAGAAAACTTGGGAGAGTAACATATGGATCCAAATAAAGCGATTAAAGCAATTTCCAACTTTCGACTAATTATTTCCTTATTGAACTACCTGTCGCCTGGCCTAATACGCAGAGCGTGTATTGTGTTATAGATGCTGTTAAAATTCCAACTGGCTGACCTACTACCGTACTACGAATAGACGCATACATTGCACAGCTATGAAATACCATCGCTCAAACTTGGTTAATAGTTTAACAAATTTTATTCTTGAGAAAGAAAATATTTTGTATTACTTTTCACTTAAAAACAAATATTGCGACGGCTAATCGGGAAAAAATACATTTAATATTAACGTTATTAAAACATATCCACTAGTTCCAAGTAAAACGATTCATACGATTTAGGGCTCTCGGGAGGCCATGACTTAGTTTCGATAAGGCTAGGGAAATTCACACAAAATTGCTTTGGAGTAAAACGACAATTTTTACATAAATATATGTATAAAAATATTTTGTCTTCTTGATTAAAATTTAGAGTGAATTATTAGGGACTCCACCTAAATTCGTTCCAAGCATTTTTCCCGCTGATTAAAATGGTGATAGAAAACAATTGAACGTAATAAATTTTTTTGCATATATACATATGTAAAAAGAGTACTTTTTTAACCCTTGTATATTTTTTACACAGATCTATTGCATTTTTTTGGCAAAAAAGTTCTTATGTACTGATGCTCTAAAATAAAAAATTAGTGTCATTTTGCTTTTTCGACTTGGAAATTGATTTGAAAATATAACCAAATACATAAACAAATATTTATTATTGTTATTTATTATTATTATTATTATTATTAAATAATTTCTACATTCAAGTAAAGCAGGACAAACTCAAAAAAGAATACAATAAGAAACAATTATGGTTTTTGTTCCTTTTAGTTTAACCTTTGACGATGAACAATAATAGAGAACAGAAATAAAAAATTACATAAATAGATGACTCGGAATTTACTCTTCCATCCATTGGCCACCTAGTTTGAACTACGCAAAATATCACTCATTTTGAACTATTGTATCGATAAACGCAAGTGACAGAAAAGTTACAAAATGAAGCGCTAAATAGACCGGTCTACTTGTTTCATGAAAATGATTTTTTTTGTAAAAGTTTTGAAAAAAGTAGTAGGAGGTATCTTCTAAAATTGCACTTCTAAGAGGGGTAGGGGGTTCAAACTTAAGGAGCTTATTGTAAGATCATAAAGAGTCTTTATACATATTCCAATTTGACCTAAATTGGATAAGTGGTACAATAGTTATAAGGAAAGAAACGAAAATTTCATTCCCATTTTCCCATTTTTAATATAACGACAGTATTGTAGTTGTGCAAGATGCTTCTATTGACATTTTATATCAATTAAAAACACTGACTACGGAGTTGTCAAATAGGTCTGATAAACCAGCCAGTTACCTTACTAGTTTAAAGGTCTGAAAATAGTAAATATTTACCCATGGTATAATACAGTACTCATTTTCGACATCACCGCTGTCGTTAGTTGCCTTCGAAAATAACAGTTGGAAGAGATTTTTCTTATATAATACCCGGCCTTCTGGACCATTCTTTTCACAGTCGATCTAAAAAATATCAAAGTTACATATAGATATTTCTATACAACGGTATATCAATATATATATATATATATATATATATATATATATATATATATATATATATATATATATATATATATATATATATATATATATATATATATATATATATATATATATATATATATATATATATATATATATATATATATATATGTATATCTAAGTGTATGGGATTATCAATTAAAATATAAATATAACTTACCAATTCAATAAGTACACATGTTGAAAATAGAATGTAAATGATTGTGTACATAAAAAGTCGGACGAAGAAATTATTTTTTATGCATTGGGAAGTTTTACAGAGAAAATTTATTAAGTTATTGCTAGGAGGATCATCCACGATATTTGCTATATATCGACTCCATATAAAGTATGTCCAAGATAACGGTAAAAATATAAATATGATCAGAAATTCAGTCGCCAGAAAAGGCCACGTGGACCAACCCCATCTAGAAATATATGGAACATTAAAAACATATACATTTTGAAATTGCATGTAAATAAAATAGCTCATGCTTTTCTCATATTCAAATATGCACATGCAAAATTTTATTATTCCAGTATTACAAATACAACCCAAAATGTAAAGTATACTCACCGAGTCAACGTCAAATTCTGAATCAGATACACACACAATATTAGGAATACTGTACTCAGTAAATAGTATTTAAATAGTGGATCTGGCATTTTTATATATCCAAGTTCAAGAGTTCTTGATTTAAATAGAAGTAGAGGGCTGTTTATTTCTTTTACTTTTACGTACTGCCTAATAGAAAACAAATGCTAATTTTAAAAACATTTTTCATTTGTAAATTCTTATAATACATGGCTATCATTAATAATGAATGTTAATATTAATATTTCATTAGAAGTGAAGACCATCTTACCTTCACTTCTAATGAAATGCCATTTACTTAGAATTCACGATTATCTAATAATTTAAAATATTAAGTAGTAATTTATATGTAGAATAGATATATTTAGAAAATAGGGAAACCACCCCATTAACCAGAGATGTGAGCGATTCTTATAGCAGGAATAATATTGCATTGATCTCAACTCAATCCATAATCTCTGAAAAATCGTCTGGAATTTACTATCGCTCTCGTTTTCGTATCAAGTTCTTTCATATATTATAAAATACGTGTTTAATTTAGTTTAACTAATATAATCTAAATAGCATCATAAAATAAAAACGTCCGTTAACATAATTTATTAAAATAACATAATGAGGAACATCGCTGAATACTCACTCATATTTGGAGTAAGAAATATCCTCGATATTTTTCGCCATCTCCTGATTAACGGCCGTAGTACGTTCTGCATATCTCTTAATATTATTATTCATGAAAGCAGTCCTTCTCTTTATATCCCCTGTAGTTCTCCTTTCATCTCCTATTTTCGAATTTCTATAGGGACTGTTACTTACTCTTTTTCTATAAATTCGATCATTCCCATTGCCATTTTCTTTAATACTTGAAATGCTGGCATTATTATTCCTTTCTATTATCGTAAGATATTTATCATCTTGCTCTCCTTCGTCAATTTCCTTCACGGCTGCGTTTTGTAACTGGGTTAGAAAAATAGTACCATTGGATTGTACGGGTCGCTGTTTCTTGAAAATTGACGGTCTTCGTTGATTTGGAACATCACCGTTAGCTACATTCTGAGGTTTCACTTCTTCTTTGCTTTCTGTCTGAAATATATTCAAATAACTACAATAAAATAGTGAGGACTATCAACTATAAAGAAACTTTTAAATGAATAACAAGTATGTCGCTGTCTGATCAGCACATTTTACTTAGGTACCAACTTTGAGGCCGCGTATCTCGTTAACTTACAGCAGCAACAAAAATGAATACAATATTTTTTGTAAAGAATTATACGTTTCATTCCATTTCCTGGACTATTGCGTTAATTTTAATTTTGTTTATAATAGAAAATAACTTTAACTTTAACTGGACACTTTATTATATTCAGATTTTGCATACTAGCTAGTAAATGATTTCTAAGTACCTACTTTTACTCTATTTTTTAATCTTTTTTTTTATTTAGCTATATAAGCAGAATATTGTGATAAGAGTGTGAATTATTTAGAGACAATAACGTTCTATTCTATCCCATACTAGTACAGTAAAATTAGACGGTCTCTTCAGGGGTGAAAAGAAAAACTCGGATAAGCTGCTTTTTTCAGGATCGATGGAGGGGGGTTGCCGCCTGAGTCTACAACCAAAAAATCACGCCATATTTAAATAAATAATTTGTGGTTTCTTTTTCCATCTTTTACATAATAATATTCTCTACAACTTTGCTTCATAAAACTTGTAACTTTTACTTGTAACTTGTTACACTTGTAACTTTCTTATTTGACTATCCACCGTCATCAAGAAAAAATAGAAACCACCATTTCAAAAAATAAATATTGCAAAAAATCCACAAGGGTGTTTGCTGACTGTGATTTTTTTGCGACTCAGGAGACAGCCCTCCATCCACCCTAAAAAATCGGCTTATCCGCATTTATTTTTACAAGTGATCTTTACTGGTTTAAAACCTGACTAATTAATAATAAGTTAATTAATTCCAAACGTATACTTACTGGTGAAACTATATAAGTTTGTAAATTATGTTGTTTGAATTGCGGAACCGTGTCACCCTTATCGGTAGGTATTATGTTGTATGGTTTTTCAAGTAGTTCTTTTGTTTTATTTGTAATATGTACCTTCCTGAAACAAAACAAAAATACAATTTTATTTATTTTTTTATTTTAATAAACGGGATATTCTGTTATTTGAAAGTTTGTTATTTCTATTATTTTTTGATATCTTATATGATACAATTCTTCTTGTATTTTCTTTATAATTTGTATGCTTTCGTTTCACATGTTTTGATATATTTTATAGAGCTTCTGACGCGTTTTTTTTTAGTGGATTTCTCATCAGGCCTATCCTATTTGATTGCTCATTGCCCGAAAATTACTGGACCAATCGGAATCGAGTACAACTTTATTGTATAGAAACTTATTTGTAGCAAATGTAATATTTTCAGTATAAATTTCAAGTATAAAATTTTCAATTAAAACACAAAAAATACCGCCAGCGTGTACGCTTGGGGTGGTTTTCGGGGGTGTATCGACCACTTTACAGTTTATAACTCTTTCGATTTTTGAAAGTATTGCTTTGGCGGGTATAATGCCAAAATGGCACAACGTTATAATTTATTTTTTCTATTCTTCAATTTATTGTCTAACATACTTGTCTAATAATACCCTAAAGGCTTGCGGTACAGAATTACTTTGTTTACAGGAGATACAGGGTGTCAATTTTCACATTAAGTTTTTTTAGAATTCTTTCTCGAAGATATCAGTTATTATAAAAATTGAGGTATCCTTTTCGTCTGATGATACATGAACATATGGTCTAGAAAGTATTGATATGCATCACAGAGAAGTAGAATTAGGGGGTTAATGGCCTTTTTCACCTCTAACCTATACGCCAATGACTTTTGTTGCAGATATTACATTTTTTTGTTTCTTGGTTCCAATATTATCCTTATTGTCTTTCTTGTATGTGAAAATCAGATTTCGATGCGACCAGCATCACATCTAAATAAATTTAGCATTAATCTTTGGTATAATTGACGAAGTATTTATGGCTATCATTAATTGAATAATTGCTCGCTGAATAATACTATTATTTTTATAAATCACATCAGATTTATTTTTCTAACGATATGTTTATTATTTGTAAAAAGACAACATAACATGATTTAAAAATCATACTAAAACACAATAGATATGTTTTAATTTATTAGGTTACCTATTTAAAATTTTAGCTTTATTTTCTCCACATACTTACTGCGTTACGATATTTTAGAATAAAATTGATAAACGTTCTCGAAAAAATATGTTAAAACCTGAAAAACTAAGTCATAAAGATAAAAGTCGTTACACACTGTATATGGTGGTTACACCCTATAGTGAAGACGAATAATTTATCATCTTATAAATCATTAGTAATAATGTATCACCAGAGTAATTGTATTACAAAAATAAAATTCTCTAGATTTGAAAAATTATGATTTGGCCTAATATATAGGCCTGAATAAGTTGTTGGAAAAATAAAGAAAATGAGTCAAGAAAAATATCAGTAACGGATATTTTTGTCCATAAAATTAAAATTTTAGTTAT
>CAXKVY010002949.1:0-19710 GCA_964058915.1 Tetropium fuscum | reverse complement strand
GCCCGTTATTTCTCTGCGAGCAATCTCTTGTGCGGCTATGGTTATACCAGCGAGTTCTGTTTGTACTACACTGGCATTTTTATCCATAGTCCAGCTGCATCGTAGTCGCAGATTCCTGGAATATATACCACAGCCTGCTCCATCCTTTTTCTTTGATCCGTCCGTGAAGACATAGTTTACACCTTCAACGCCGGCCTCGTCTTCACCAGTAGTGTGTATGGTGTAAGGTTTATCAAAGACTAGCCGAGGCGGAATACCATCTGCACATGCCTGTAAAAGGGGTATCTTTCTGACAGCCTCAGTCCACAGGCGGCTTCTGGTTTGGCCACAGCTTGCATTTGGTAGTATGCCAACAGATTTAAGGCGAGTCATGGTAGTCAGAGCCACTTCTTCTAGATGTAGGTCTAGTGGTGGGAGACACAGCATTATCACCATTGCTCTCGTTGGTGTTGTTCGCATGGCTCCGGTTATACTCAGACAGGCAACTCTTTGTACCTGGCCTAGCTTGAGTTTTGCTGTTATTTGTTGACTCTTGGGCCACCAGACAACAGCTCCATAGGCCAACATTGGTCTTATGATAGCAGTGTAAATCCACAGGACTACCCTGGGTTTCATTCCCCAGGTTTTCCCTACTGTCCTGCGACACTGCTCGTATGATATGTAGGCCTTATTTATTCTTCTTTCGAGGTGAAGATTCCAGTTTAATTTAGCATCGAAAGTTGCCCCCAAGTATTTCACCTGTGGTGCAAAATTTAGTGCTGTGTTTAGGAGAACAGGGGCTCTCATTGGCTCCAGTTTTCTTTTCCTTGTAAAGAGTACCATTTCCGTCTTCCTGGGGTTGACGGATAGGGCATACTCCTCACACCAATTTTCGATTATTCTTAGGGCCATCTGCATTCTTTGACAGAGAGCTCCTTCGAATTTTCCATTAAGCAGTATCGTTAAGTCATCTGCGTATGCAATTGTGTAGAATCCTTCCACGTTGAGGTGGTTTAGGAGGCTGTCAAGAACCAAATTCCATAGCAGTGGTGATAAAACACCTCCCTGCGGACAGCCTTTCGCAACCAGTCCTCTTATGACAGTGTCTCCTGCACTGATTTGTACTGCTCTTTTAGAGAGCATGTTGGATATCCAGCTGCTCACAGTATTAGGAACGTTCCTATGTGTTAGGGCCGCTGTGATTTTAGGAAAGGTGGTCTTGTCAAACGCACCCTCTATATCTATGAAGACACCCAGGGTGGATTCCTTATGATCCAGGGATTTCTCAATCCGACTTGCTACCACATGGAGGGCAGTATCGGTGGATTTTCCTGGCGTGTATGCATGTTGGTTGGGGTGCACCGGATTGTTAGTCAATGTTACATCTCTCAGATATCGCTCACATAGCTTCTCCATTGTCTTCAGTAGAAATGAAGTTATACTAATAGGACGGTATGCTTTGGGCTTGGAGTAGTCCATCCTCCCTGCTTTTGGTATGAACAATACTTTTACTTCTCTCCATGTCATTGGGATATAGAGGTGTGCTAAGCACATCCTAAACATCCCAACCAGGCGCGGCAGTAGTTTATCCAGGCCCCACTGAAGTAATGCTGGATATATACCGTCGATGCCCGGCGATTTGAATGGGGAGAAGCTCTGTATTGCCCATTTGATTCTGTCTTCACTTACAATTTGGTTGGCGGTTTGCCAGTCCGAATTTGTTGGTTGGGTGTCGACTTCATTTGGCCATTCCCTACTATCTGTTGTGACAGATTCAGGGAAGTGAGTTTGCATGAGCAGCTCTAGGCTTTCGCAAAGGTTGTTGGTCTTGGTACCATCGTCCCTTTTCAATATACCTATATCATGGTTTTTGTCTTTGGTGAGGATTTTACATAGCCTGGCTGCCTGTGAGTAGTCTTCAATTTCCTCACAGTAGGCTCTCCACGCTTTTCTTTGTTTTTGTCTAACTAGTTTTTTAAACTCCCTCAGGTGGGTCTTGTATTGGTCCCAGTCTGATTCAAGTTTTGTCCGTTTTGCTTTATTGAAAGATGTCCTTGTCCTCTGTTTCAAGTCCGTCAAGTCCCGGCACCACCATTTAGTGGCTTCCCAGGGGCTCTCGAGACTCTGAGCGGGCAGGATCTTTCAAAAGCTTTCCTTATGGCTGTTATTAGAGTGTCTGTATATTCCTCTATTCTGCCACTATCATTGAGCACGTCGAGTTTTTCCAGGTTCTTCCCGAGTTGACATCGATATTTATCTCTGTTGGTTCCTCGGGGATCCCGAAATGGTTTCTTTTGTGCTTTAACAAGATTAATTTCAAAGTTAATCCACCGGTGGTCTGCCATTGTGACAATGTCAGGCACATGCCAGTTTTGGATTGATTTGGATATGTTCAATGTAGCCAGTGTTATATCTATTATAGTTTGACTTCTAGAGTTTACGAATGTCGGTTCGCAACCTCTGTTAATTATACTAAGATTACTACCGTTAATATAGTCATAAAGTGACTTACCTCTTGCATTGTTGTCTGTACTGCCCCAGGTCACATGGTGTGCCTTGGCGTCACAGCCCATGATCAGTTGCCAGTTTTGGGAGTGGCAGTATGTCACCAGTTCCTCCATTTCCCTAGTCGGTGGTAAACCGCCCTGGTCTTGGGGGAGGTAAACTGATGCCAGAACAACAGCTTTTGGTTTGCCGGCAATTATACATTCCACCTTCGCTGCCGTCAGGTCAGACGTTGAAAGGTGTTGTAGAGGCTGAATTTTGATGTGCCGAGGGGCATAAATAGCCGTCCTCGGCCTATCTGTTGTAGGTGAGCTAAAAATAACACCATTTAATCTTGTTAAGCCAGATATTCTGGTTTTAACTATCCAGGGTTCCTGAATTAGCGCCAATGTATCCTGCTCCACGTCAAGGCGGCGGCATAGGACTGCCGTTGCCGCCTTGCAGTGTTGCAGGTTGCACTGCACTATTCTTACCTTATTTGTACCCGCCATTGAGGTGTCCAAGGGGGGGTATGGGGGGTGTCCCTAGAGTGGGGTAGTCGTTTCCCTCTCAGATTGAGGGGAGACGTCCTCCTTAGAGGATGGTAGTGGAGTTGAGGAGGTGGCTGTAAACAGCACAGCCTCTCCAGCCTCCATTTCCATCCTCGGGTCCGGTTCAGGTTGTTCCTTAGAGGATGGTATATATATATATATATATATATATATATATATATATATATATATATATATATATATATATACATATATATATTAGCTTTGAAATTCGTTGCTATTCATATTTATTTTGTGAAAAGTAATCTTGGGTTTGTAGCATTTCATTACATAGAAATAAGCAAATAGACGAATAAGAAAGAAAACACACTTACCAGTGTTATATCTGGACACACATACGGAAATGAACCACTATACACATGAAAACGAACCACTTAGAAGTTGTACAAGTTCTTTCACCTTTCTTGAGGATCTTCAGAGTAGTATACGATTTATTTCATTGAATATCATTCAAGTATGAATGATCAATGAAATAAATCGTATATTACTCTGAATATCATTCAAGAATATCACCAAGGTGCCGTGTGAAAAATCACACAAAGCCACCTGTAGAAAAAGCAATAACACGTCACAATGAGCGTGGCCGAGATCGTATAAAAGCAGCTCTGCCACACTGAAATAGTCAGAAGAAAGACCCCACAAAAACACCCATTATAATCAACAATATCAGCATTAAAAACATCTCAACCTTAAAATACTTAGGTATAAAATTGGACAGAAGGTTCAAGTTTGCAAAACATGTAACCAACATAGTGAACAGAGCAAAATATAGAACACAACTAATCTTCTCCATACTACTTAAAGCACCTGTAAAAACAGCTACGATATTATATAAATCCTATGTAAGACCACTGTTAACGTACGCATCGCCCATTTGGTACCCGTTTGCCACCAAAGAACAAAAAAGTCGCATTCAAGTCCAACAAAATAAATGCCTACGGGTAGCAACAAAAAACACATACACATCACGCACAACAAACGATCATTTACACAACTCCACAGGCACACCCACAATAGATACTTTCATAGAACACAGAATCATACCAGCATTCATAAAAAGACTCATGACACACGCAAATGCAACAATACATACATCAATGACACCCATCTTCAGACAACCACCCAAATACCCATCACTAAACTACAAATACACACCATAACAAGCACACACATAAACACACTCACCCCTGTAACCTACCAAATGCTAATGCGTCTCAAACTGAACCCGATATCTGCCACTAACAACAAAATAAACTGAAAAAATTAAAACACAAAAAAGGGAACCAAAATGAGGCATAACACATAAAAATAAAAACATAAAACCAGATAAAAAATATATTTTAACAAAATTAAAACACAATAACCATTTTAAAAATACTCTCTAAAATACTAAATTTTAAAAAGCTCGGTATATATCGAGCATAGACCTGAAGCAAGGGTACTGGCAGATCCCACTGTATGATGACAGTAAAGCCGTAACCGCCTTCACTGTACCATCTCGTGGACTGTTTCAGTTTAGAGTAATACCTTTCGGGCTACACTCTGCACCGGCCACCTTTCAACCCCTACTCGGCCAGATCATAGGCCCCGACATGGATCCGTACGCATTTGCGTACCTAGGAGAGTACCATCATCGTACCAGGAGAGACGTTCGAGGAACATCTACAAAACCTGAGAGAGGTTTTCCGTCGACTCCGTGCTGCCAACCTGCAACTGAACCCGTACAAATGTCAGTGCTGTCGCAAATCCTTGAAGTATCTAGGACATGTCGTCACAGCCGGTGGAATAACAACCGATCCAGACAAAGTAGAGTCCATTCGACAAATCCAGCACTCCGTAATATTCGAGACGTCCGTCGATTTCTGGGAGTCGCCTCGTGGTACCGAAGATTCGTCCCGTCGTTCTTGCAAATATCTACGCCGCTAACGAAGTTGCTAAAGAAACAGCACGTTTTAAATGGGGCGACGAACAGGAACCTGATTTTCGAGAGTTTAAGAAATGACTCACCGAAGCACCAGTGTTAACCTGTCCCGACTTTGATAAACCGTGTACCTTACCAACCGACGCTTCCGACTTGGGATTAGGAGTGGTCCTCACACAGAACCTATAAGGAGGGGACCACATAATCGCGTATGCGAGCCGTACCTTGACCCCAGCGAAAAGGAATTACAGTGTAACGGAAAGGGAATGCCTGGCTATAGTCTGGGGGGTGGAGAAGATGCGCCCATACTTGGAGGGATACCGTTCTACGGTCTTGACTGACCACCAATCCCTTCGCTGGCTCCATTCCATCAAGAGCCTGGACGACAAGCCCGATGGAATATATTTCTGCAACAATACGACTTTGAAATTAAGTACCGAAAAGGAGTGCTTAATCGAGTTTGCTGATGCCTTGTTACAACAGCCCTTACCCGAACCTTCTTGCGCCCCTGATTCCGCAGATATGTGTGTCATAAATGATGCACCAGACTGTGCCTGGTATCAACGCAAGAAGACCGAAGTTGAAAACCAACCTGAATCCCACCCCGATTACTGCATCCGCGATGGCCGCCTCTTCCGGCATTTCTGGGACCCCGCCAGTTACACAGAACCAGATCTCGAGGATCCCTGGAAACTCTGTGTCCCAAAGTCCCTCCGTAAAGAAGTCCTGGAAGAAAATCACCGCATGCCGGATGCACTGCATGCCGGACATATGAGAATCTCTAAGACAATTGCCCGTGTGTCTCAGAGATACTATTGGCCAGGAATGTTCCGAGACATCGCCAAATATATCCGCGGCTGTATACAGTGCCAGCGGTATAAACCATCACAACAACAACCCGCTGGCAAGATGAAACTTGGCGTCATCACCGACATAGTTGGACCATTACCCCGATCCAGTAAAGGAAACAAGTTTATGGTTGTAATCCAAGATTGGTTCACAAAATGGGTCCAGTGTCGCGCCATCAGGAGTGCCACGGCCCGCAACGTTACCACCGCCTTATACGAGGAGGTCATAAGCCGCTTTGGCTGTTCTCGTACGGTAATAAGCGATAATGGTACTCAGTACACCAGTGGAATATTCCGGACACTGCTTAAGGGATTTGGTATCCAGCATCGTACTCCGCCATACACGCCACAAGCAAACCCCGTAGAAAGGGCAAATCGAACCATGAAAACGATAGTGGCGCAGTACTGTGAGGCGGATTACTGTAAATGGGACCAACATTTACTCGACTTTCAATTGGCCGTAAATAGTTCCAAACATGAATCAACTGGATTCGCGGTCCCTACACCGTTTATAAAGTCATTTCTCCTGTGGTGTATGACTTGGGATGTGGAAAGAAGAGCAACAGAGTTCATATCAAGGACCTGAAACCGTATTATGACCCCGTTTCGTATATGCGAGAGATATCAACTCACACACCGACTGCCCGGAGAACCCCAGAAGGGTATCCGAGTACCTCCCACCGCCGACCTGCGTCTAGAAGGCGTACGCAACTGACGCTGGCCCGACGTAATAGTAGATTACGCCCGAAGACAAGCCCAGATGCTAATCTCATTACGGCGTCAACCCCTGCTGAACTTTTCCGTTCACTGGCCCCGGTCAGCCCCCCAAGTCCACTCTTGGAAATATGGATCGATCCCCAAGACATGCGTTCTTCCCCAGGACCAGCCGATGACTCCCCGGATTCTCCTCGATCCATACCAGAAACTCCCCCCCCCAAAACTAGAAAGTCCGCTGTCACCCGAATCCGAAACTCCGTTCTCCCCAGAATCCGAATCTCCTCCGTCCCCAGGATTCAGGTCCCCATTGTCTCCAGGTTTTGAACCTATCAACAAGTCCGTCGACTATAGCAAGCTTCTCCCCGGCCCCAGTCTTCAGGTCATCCGCGCAGCGCATATGAGTGCCGAAGGAGCACGCTGGGAGGCGTGTCACGTTCCCATCCGTGATCCCGATCTATGTCGGCGATGTGGAAAGTATGGTCACTACCGCAGTGGCTGTCGCGGCCGTTCAATTCTGTTCTGTTCCCGCTGAGGCCTGAGAGGGACGTAAATTTCTTAATATTTTCTTAATATTTTAGTAGGTATTAGGTATTAAGCCGTATGTTTGTGTATGATAATTTACTCTGTTTTTATAGGCCGTAAAAATTCATTTATTTTTAGCCGTACATTAATTTAATTGTAGATTCTGTTCTGATTACAGCCAAGTAGTAAACAAGCCCCTTCTGGGTACCGCGCCGCGTAAATAATTTTTCCCAGTACATCCTAATAGCTGTCTGCACCTCTGCTCCAAGTAAAAACCGTTAAAAACGCACTGTGCACGGACCAACGTGCCGTGTGCAAAATCACACGAAGCCACCGGTAGAAATATCAATAACACGTCACAATGAGCGTGGCCGAAATCGTATAAAAGCAGTGGCAGAGCTGCTTTAATAGCACTGAAATAGTCAGTAAGCATCATCGCCTACCAACAGTAACACCGCCGTCCGGAAAAAGTAGTGACAAGTAGTGAACAGTAAGTGCGAATAGTAAAGTGACGAGTAGCGGAACAAGAGGCCTGCCCCAGCAAATTACTGGTCAGGGAGACTCCCGTTTCTACCCTAGCAAACTACTAGGGAGAAATCTGTTATTGCCTCAGCAAACTACTAGGCAGGGAGCCTCCTGTTTCTACCCTAGCAAACTACTGGGAGAAATTCGACCGGCTATAGTAAATTACTGAGCAACTAGGGATTATTCACTCGTACGCACGACAGTCGCGCCAAATGAGTACTATGCACTACGTTTCTAAACTCAGCACTGTATTATCGTCTGCACGTAATCATATTGTTATTGCTTTCTCCCCGCCCGTTATCATAACGCTGCTTTTTGCTTAAATTCGCCGCCATTTTGGGTCCCCGTAGTGCCTAGGGCCATTATAGGTCCCTAAGACCGTATTTTCGTATGCAGATATACTAATTATTATGCTTGCACATGCCGTTTGACTGTAATCTACGCTTGACTGTAATCCGACTTAATCACCGGTACCTGATCTGTATATAAACTGTATATAAACCTGTTGAACCTAGACTGAGGAATAAACCTGCTGTAACTGTTCATCTATGTATTCTTTAAGATAGGGTAATTAAAGGCCTATCTGTGGAACACGTGACCCCGGGAGTTCCGCACCGTCTCCACTCAGCTATTGAAGGCCCTTACGGAAACGCCCATTTCCCTACGGGCTGTCTGCACTATAAACAGACAGTGGCGCTCGAGATAAAACTAGGCACCGAACCGCCAAGAGAAAGACAGCGTCACACCATCAATGCTGCTTAACTACTGCTTCTGCTGATTCATACATAGCAACATTTTCTTATGATGACTCTAAAACGATGATTGATGATAATATGCAATATGTAATAATTAAGTATTCTAATATGCTTTGTACTATTGTCATAAAACATTTAACTACATATAATTTACCCTAAACAGATACCGAGTTTTTGTTTTGTTGATACCGTTTCCCTAAATATTCAAAGGTGGCAAGTAATTCGGAGAATTTATAGGTTGGCATGTGGAAATATTGAAAAAGAAATTGTGTCATCTTCCAACAGTTTTCTATATTTATAATGTAATGAATTCTTCCCCAGTATTTCTTTTCTTTTTAATATTTCGTCTACCCAAAATCGTTGCTATTTTAATTTTAATAAGTCATATAATGCAATGACAACTACTATGATTAAGTTTTTGTAAGACCACATTTTTAGAACACACTATTTTCATCTAATTAGAAGTGAACACTAACGGAAAATGTGAACACAAGACATTTTTAACTGACCGTATAATGAGAACGTATAATGAGAATCATTTATAAATCCCATATATATTATTTTTATCTATTGGGATTATTATACTTTGCGAAATTCGAAAAGTATATTGCATTTAATCGGGAAACACTAAAATTCGCTCGGCGTGTATGTATTATGTGCAAGTTGAACATTATGAGAACTTGAATCTTGGTGATGCATGAAGGTGTGAATATTTGATAATAATTTTATAGATATTTGACTCACATATTGTTGTTTTCGTTAATTAAATAGTATTTTTACCTAATATTTAAAAATCCCATTTAAAAATCAAAACTTCAAGATCAGTCAGTCAAGATCAGAATCAATCAAAATCATGTTTCTGGTGAAACTGAAAGTCGTACAAACTTGAAAAGAAGATGAAAAAACTCTTGATAACATATGACGCATGCCAAGTTTCATCTCAATCAGTTAACAAATCTCTCAACAAATAAAGAAATGATAGCTGGAAAGCAATCTCTTTGACACCTGGTACATACGTGAAGTTGAACGAGTAGTTATATGTACTCTATTACAATAGAGACTAAACTTAAAAAGTGTATGTTTTGTTTCAGATGTACCCATGTCGTAGTAATATTTTGTTATATTCATTGAAGAGGTTACAATAATTGCATATATGAGAAATTATGGAAATATTAAACTTTTTAGCAATTTTTTTTCTCCATGTGGCATCCTCTCAAGCTCTACTGGAGGGACCAAATGTCTGTACAAGGCAAGAAACGTAAGTAATACACCTGTATACACCGTGGTAGCTTTAGCGGCCGCCGGAGTCAGTTTTTTTATGAGTGCTAATAGGAAACATTTATGGTCTATTATCGCGCGTCATTCGTACCAGCAACATGTTTGTCTATATATTTTGAGATGTATCAATTTGACCATTACAAAATACATCGACAGTAGGGGTAACGTAAACACGTAAACTCCAAGAGATGATTTGACAAATATTTTCCTTCCAAGTCACTTCCTCGTCTCGATACCTTGAAAACCTTTAAAAATCCTCGTCTCGAAACCCTTTAAAAATTAATACATATAGCAAAGAACTAGATGTAGATCTAGCGGTGGAAGACAGCATTATCTCCATTGCTCTCGTTGGTGTTGTTCGCAGAGCTCCGGTTATGCTCAGACAGGCAACTCTTTGTACCTGGCATAGCTTGAGTTTTGCTGTTATTTGTTGACTCTGCCACCAAACTTCAGCTCCATAGGCCAACATTGGTCTTATGATAGCAGTGTAAATCCACAGGACCACCCTGGAGTACCCCCAAATATTTCACCTGTGGTCAAAATTTAATGCTGTGTTTAGGAGAACAAGTGCTCTTATTGGCTCCAGTTTTCTTTTCCTTGTGAAGAGTACCATTTCCGTCTTCCTGGGGTTGACGGATAGGGCATGCTCCTCACACCAATTTTCGATTATTCTTAGTGCCATCTGCATTCTCTGATAGAGGGCTCCTTCGAATTTTCCATTAAGCAGTATTAGTATTGTTAGTCAATGTTACATCCCTCAGATATCGCTCACATAGCTTCTCCATTGTCTTCAGAAGAAATGAAGTTATGCTAATAGGACGGTATGCTTTAGGGGTGGAATAGTCCATTCTCCCTGATTTTGGTATGAACAATACTTTTACTTCTCTTCATGTCTTTGGGATGTAGAGGTGTGCTAAGCACATCCTAAACATCCCAACCAGGTGCGGCAGTAGTTTATCCAGGCCCTAATGAAGTAGTGCTGGATATATGCCGTCAATCTCCGGCGATTTGAATGGGGAGAAGCTCTGTATTGCCCATCATTTGATTCTGTCTTCACTTACAATTTGGCGACTTTGCCTAGTCAGTTGGCCATTCCCTTCGATCTGTTGTGACAGATTCAGGGAAGTTAGTTTGCGCAATATATATATATATATATATATATATATATATATATATATATATATATATATATATATATATATATATATATATATATATATATATATATATATATATATATATATATATATATATATATATATATATATATATATATATATATATATATATATATATATATATATATATATATATATATATATATATATATATATATATATATATATATATATATATATATATATATATATATATATATATATATATATATATATATATATATATATATATATATATATATATATATATATATATATATATATATATATATATATATATATATATATATATATATATATATATATATATATATATATATATATATATATATATATATATGTATATACGTATGATGTGTTTATGTGTTTGTATTTTTAGATACACCGTAACAGTGAGAGTATCCGAAGAACAACCATATCAAGTGCGGGAATATGTATGGTGTCTAAACTTTCCACCAAGATGTTCAAAATATAAAATTAAGTTTAAAACTGCATATAAGAATCAAAATTTAGTTAAAACCAGACCTGTAGAAGATTGCTGTAAAGGTTATACAAAGAGTAATTCTGGAGACCGTTGTATTCCAATTTGTTCAAAGGATTGCATTCATGGAACTTGTACAGCTCCTGATATTTGTCAGTGCGAAACTGGCTATGGAGGTCCATACTGCGATATTTGTAAGTATTTTTTATCTATCACTCGTTCTGTAATCACTAGCACTATATTCATATTAAAATTTATAAACATTGACATCCGAATTTCGTCTACCGTTTTTTATATTAATAATCATAATATCAAACATTTATTAATGTGTACAAAGCGTAGATAAAATATATTAAAACTAGTGATAAATTATACTTATGTTATGTAAATGTGTTATGTAATTATATTATGTAAAACCGTTGATTGAAGGAATTCTACGCAACCCCAATGTATAATCGCGTGTCCTGCTAGTTTCTAGGTGAGAGGTAAGCGCACCACCAAGGAACTATATGGCTGGATATGTACGTTGGAACTAGGGTTCTTAGTATCATCGCACTATCCCCTATTGCATATTATTGTGGAGATACATATATTATTTAATTTCAAGCTTTTCGGCCGCGTCGATTGAAATAATTTGACCGCGTGGATTTATGAAATAATTACTTCACGAATAACTATTATTGTATTTTATAATAAGTATATTACAATTATATTTATCTATATAAATAAATAAAATTGAGGTGTCTCTAACGTCAAAATAACAGCTTTACTAAATGCATATTATTATGAAGGTAGGTATATTCCTACCTACGGTACCTACGATAACAAAAACCAATTTTGAAAATTTATGTCGGTCTGATTTTGTTTGTTTCGGCTTATCTTGGAAACGGCTGGAACGATTTTGACTGGACATTCACTGGCAGATAGCTGATAAGGAGTAACTTGGGCCACTTTTATTTTAACATTTATGTCGGTCTGTCTGTTTGTTTCGGCTAATCTCGGACATGGCTGGACCGATTTTGACTGGACTTTCAGTTTGTTCCGGTAATCTTCGAAACAGCTGCACCGTTATTGACGGGATTTTCACGGGCAGAAAGCTGATGTTATAAGGAATAAGTTAGGTTACTTTTATTTTAGAAAAAGAATTAGGGTTCTGCGCTAAAAAAATCCAATTGTGAACAAAATTCGACTCAAATAGGGAATTATATATCCAATATAATCCAAAATAAACACTAAAAAATAATTAATGAATAACGTAAATCTCCCGTACTAAAATAAACTAAAGTAGCATGTCCATTACCCCACGCGTCTCGCAAGCGCCTCTTACTCGCGCTAGTTCAGAAGGCGTGTAACAGTTAGGATATATATATATATATATATATATATATATATATATATATATATATATATATATATATATATATATATATATACATATATATATATATATATATATATATATATATATATATATATATATATATATATATATATATATATATATATATATATATTCAACAAAAATGTAATTATTTAATATTGTATTTAATATGAAATGTTGTTTGAAAATGTTACCTAATGAAATTTTTAATTTGCATCAATTTGTTAAGAATTTTGAAGATCGATTTTGACTTTGAAAAATAAACAGTGAAATGAGTGAAATGAGAATGGCTTAAGTGGATTTTAGCTTTTTAGGAAAATATTTTTGTAACAGAGGAAGATTGTATTTAATGAAAGTTATACGATAAATATGAATCCGAATATGATACAATATGATAAATTTCTTCAGAAAAGGCAGAATTGTATTGATTCGCCATATTCTCTATAATATGCTTGCTTGCTGACATGTCTGGAACAGGATCCTGTTCTAAGTAAACCAGAAAATGTAGATGGTGTGGTCACATTATTATCACGGTATTTGAAATTATAGTATTTTTAATGTATGACATTTTCAGTTTTTTCAATTTGAAAAATCTAAATCCTTTGATTTCACTTACTATAAACAGAACTGGCCAAATACTTTGCAACAGTATTTAAAATTTAAATACTTTCAGGATATTTAAATATTTTGAAAATACAGCGAACATTTTGAAAATATTTATACTTTTCAAAAATTTAAATCTTTTTGTAAAAGTATATAAATACTTTTTGGGATACCGAAAAGTATTTAGATACTTTGCAGTTATGTAACAATTTTATTAAATATGAAATAATTTTAAGTATTTAAATACTTTCAGAATCATTTTTGCACATTTAACTTTGGAAATATTTGTTTTTTTATCGAATTAAATACATTAATTTTAATTATAAAATACATTCATTTGAAAAGGTGGTAGAGAATCGAAAATGAGACTTTCTCTAGAAAATAGATTTTCAAAGTACGCAGAAATAATAAATTTAGAAAAATTATGTTTAATTTAGAAAAAATTAGAATTTAGAAAAAATCCGTTATTTTCAGAATTTGATTACAAGCTTCGTTTTCGAGATATTAAGTTTGAAACTGAAAAAATGTCATGTCAAAGCGCAGAAATTATATTGCTGAAGTTTTAAAAAAATTTTGGTACCTCTTAAAATACTTATCAAAATTAACACATTTTTTCATCTCGGATTTCAGTATTTTCGACATGTTTTTAAAGTTTCAAACCCAAATTTTAAAAAATGACGTCCTGATCCAAATTTTGCAAGAGTAACTTTTTTTTCAATCAAATGTGGAATTTTCAGTTTTCAATGCCCATATTTTTTTATGAGATGGGTTATGTTATTATTCGATAGAAACTACCCGTCAAAATTACCCGTCATTTTCGATTTTCTATAACTCTATGACCTCCTAAAAAATAAATATATTAAAAGCTGGACCACCCTGTACAGATCAAAACTCTTTTGTTTTGACCTTGCTTTTTGAAATAAAAAAAGACAGAGATTGAAAAAAAGCAGAGATTGAAAAAAAAACAATATCCACTTCGTAGACAAATAGGTACCTATATCGATTTGTATTTAATAACATCAATCGATAACAATTAATAATATCGTAGGATGCAAATACACCTAGGTATAAAAATTATGTATGGTTTATATAAGGCAAATCCGTTGATGGAAAAAGAACTCGACGGCGAATCCAAATATAGGAAAATATAATAATATACCTACCTATATAGGTGTTCTTGTATTAATAATATACCTACCTATTTTTTATAGGTGTTCCATTTGCAAAAATGGCCCAGCAACTGTCCTCGTATAGTAAAAGATATAAGGAGTAAAGTTTTAATAAATATTAAATGTCCAGAAAAATCTGCGTAGAAATAGCACTTTAAATTCTTAAAATAACTCATTATTTACGGAGATGAAGGGGGTTTTAAATTAGATAATTCACCCTGTACATGTAAAATAACTTTGTCAATATCTAACAAATCTAACAAAATAACAATATCTTGTTTCTAACAATAACTTTGTCAATATCAGAACTTTTGTTGAATTTGTAGCTATTTTCAGGGTAAAAATAAACTAATACCGTTAAATAACTTAAATTTTTATCTACTAACCTTTAGGAATGAAGTGTATACGAACTACAGTATTTTAAGTATTTATCAATAGTTTTCGTCACCTGTTTTTTCTCAAATATGTGTGCTAAAAGTATACCTCGCAAAGCAAATAATTATTCTTCAAATAAGAAACGTCCATTGACGTAATGTTTATATTTTATATTAGGGCATCTTTTTTGATACTGTTCAGTGTTCAGCACATTTACACCATCTGGCGTCGGCAACTGAGAATTTCGTTTTTAAGTTTATTGTTATTTAAGCAGTACAATATATGTACAATACAGGTGTGCTGTCGTCATGATAATATGACAATAAATACACAGCACACTAGTCACAAAAATACCCAAATATACCAGTTAATACTCTAGGTAGGTATATTACTGTAGGTAGGTATATGCATAAGACGCACGATGTTGCACGGACAGCTGTCGAAATAAGAGTAAACTTACGGATATAATATAGAATCCCGAGGATTTCAGAATAAGCGACAGCAGCGCCGCCTTATATTCCGAAATCATTTTCGCTACGCAAAGCTCCATATACTTGAATATCTTTACGAATCCTTCAATCAACGGTAAAACATTATATACTATACACTTCCCAGATTCAGGTATTTAATGTGTAACCACTGGGGTTTTTACCAGATTGACCGATGTTGAAATGAAAGGGAGCGTCGGGGTTTGCAAAAATATGTATACATACATAAATATATACACACATGATCTCATAGTCCTGGGTTCGTCGCGTATGCTTTAAAGTTAGAAGGGGAAATCTTAATATCGAAACATGGAGATTTAGCTTACCTCATATGCTCTCATGATGTCGGTGTTAATCCTGTATGGCTAAAACCTCACATCATCACTAAGATTCACGAACTAACTTTGTCGGATAATATTGAATTTCGTTGGTCAAGAGATTAATTCAAATAACTTCAAACCAAGATATATATTTAATATTTAACAGAATAAATTACGCTGACAATAAAACATTTACACTAAACAAACTATAAATTTGAACACAACCAGATGCGTCGCGCAAATAATGAATCTATTCATATGAAAACAAAGCTAACCGCTAGGGTTAAGTAGACCTGATTCTAATAGAACAATTTTGAGTGCCTTTCCGCTTATTAAACTATTTGACTTTAAACCCGAATTTACTGTATGAAAACCTGCCGGAAAACTGCATAATTTTGGCTAAGATTGTTGCTCCAGTCCTCGCTGGGCGGGACCAAAGTCGATCTTTCATCCCCTTTAAGTAATACCACTTACTGGGGGTGAAATCTCCACCAATCCTACGGGACCTACTTTACCCCTTACATGATCTCAGGAAACTATTCCCGTACTCTAACGACATCTGGTTGCAAAATAGAAACTAAACATTTTACATGACATTTCTGAGATTACTCTTTCTGCATCAATTAGTTAGCTGTTTGGCCATTTTTCCCATACCCGAAAACCATAAATTAAGTGACGCTTCTAACGGACGACTATTATTTATGGTCGAATCTTTTCATGACGCTTTTATGGATCCTGTTAATTTTACAATTGATTTGAGATATTTTACTTTTTGGTAGTTACACATCTGTTTGCGATTACGAAGTTATGCATTTACGAAGCTATGAAATTTTGACAAGACCGTACTTAAAGAAAACACACTATACAAGATGAATTACTCATTTAATGTGGACCTTCTTAGAATTCTCCGAATAATAAACAAAGGACTTCTTGGGTTGCTATTCCCTTTCCGAACAGAATTATGACCTGCACTTTACCATTTTGTTACAAATGTTAAAAACAAAGATTTAGTCAAAATAACTTATTATTCAACCAGGGTGCGAAATATGATTAGGTTGGGATAGGAATAATATTTGTGACGTTCTCAGTCAGCTTCGGTGCGGAGTTTTTGGCCCGAGCGCCAATGTCTGTTTATAGTGCAGACAATCACTCTTACGTAGATGCCTCGAATAGCTTGTAGTGGAGAAGGGCGGTAACACCAGGGGTCACGTGATGCACATATATGCTTTTTATTACCCTATCTTAAAACCTTAAGAGGTACACAGGTTTACGGTTATAACAGGTTTATTTTTAGACTTGTATTAACTACATCAACTACAAAGTAATATACATATATACATAGATTATTCAGTATGCCTATTAGTGGAGCGGATCTAAGTTTGCAAATGGAAGTGACTTTTTTGAAATATTTTTTCCAACTTGTTAATAATGTTCCCCCCTACCCCCTGGTAACTTTTTCCGGTAATTGTAGTCCACCAGGGGGCGCGCGCGGCCCTTAAAATATTGTAAAAACAGGTCTTTTTAAGTTTACGCGTAATCGAGGAGACGGATAAAAAATGTTTTGAACAAGAAAAATAGGTCTCCTCGATATGCGTAATCTGGTTTTGGACCCGTTAAAATCGGTCCATTAGAACCGGAGATACAGCGGTTTTAAGGTTTTTGTTTTTTAGGGGGGACCCGTAGAGTCCACGCCCACTCTTCTGCCGCTGGAGAGACTGGCGAGAGAATATAAAATTTCCCAGCGGCCCAACTCGCGCGCGTATGAAAACTATTGGTGCGATCGGGATTTTTTTTTTACTTAATAGGGGAAGCACCTTGAGAATGAGCCATGGCTTAAGGGCGTAGGACATCTCCTCGTCCTTCTACAGGGCTTTAACCTAGATTCGACGCCCTGAGATCCGTAATGAACGAAATCGGTAAATTTTTTTTTCAGTAAAGTTTATACAATTGCCCAACTTTTTCAATATGATAGGCGTCCCTCCCTCCTCCTTCCTATAACAAAAAAAAATAGACAAAAAAATAAAGTTTTTATTTTCACCCCCACGCCCGTGTTTTTGGGTTTTGTTTTTTTTTCAAGCTGTCGTCGATTCTTTATAAAAAAATAAAATAAATCCATTTTTGTTTTTTTAAATCGGTTAATCAGGGCCGGAGATACACCCGTTTAACCCTTTTCCACCCTCTCCCCTCCCATCCCCGCCCTAATTGAGCAATCTCAAAAAAATCTGCCTGGGCTTCCGATAACCATTACCTACAAGAGACAAAAAAATCAGCCTCCCAATACCACCCGCTTTTCCGCAACACCCCTATTGCTCACTCCCTTTTTCTTGTCCCCCCTAAAAAACAAAAATATTAAAACCGCTGTATCTTCGGTTCAAATGGACCGATTTTGACTGGTCCAAAAGCAGATTACGCGTATCGAGGACACCTATTTTCCTTGTTTAAAACATTTTTCTATCCGTCTCCTCGATTACGCGTAATCTAAACAAACCTGTTTTTACAATGAACCTGTTTTTACAATGGGGCTGCGCGCACCCCCTGGTGGACAACAATTACCGGAAAAAGTTACCAGGGGGTAGGGGGGAACATTATGAACAAGTTGGAAAAAAATTTTTTCAAAAAAGTCACTTCCGTTTGGACCCCTTTTTTTTCGTAGATCCGCTCCACTATATAGGAAGTTACGTGATACGGGGGATTAAAATCGTTTCGTGCAATAGAAACATAGACGAGTCATGAAGATTCGATCGCGGAGATGCCAAATGGCGGTGAATGCAGAACAAGCGTTGAACCCCGTTACCCTTGACACATGGTCCAGTTTCCCCATCCACTAAACATTTCTGGGGTATCTGGACCACCCCAGCTTGAAGATAAATACAAACAAAACCTTAACCAATAAACACATTTCATTGTTTATTTACTCACTACTAAGTTCAAATAAAAACAAGAAGAAAAACACTTACCTTGGCTTTATACAAAACACCAAAAGTCATAAAAGCACCACGTTGTACGAAGCAAAACTAAAAACAATTAAAACAAAACATGTTTTAAAACTTTTTAGTTTTTTAGAAGGTTCTTTTATTTTCTTTGTGACTTTGTAACTTTTTCTTCTTTAAATAAAAGCAGTCATAATTATAACCCATTTTATTATTATTTACCACACAAAGATTTATGTATTAAAGTTGATTTTAGGGAATTGTGTCGCAGTTTTTGAATATCCGGTATCCGGCCGGATATTCAGCTACTATAGGCCGGATACCGGATAGTCTCCGGATATCCGTTTTATCTCTAGTATAAATACAGCTAATATAACATATTTTGTATATATATATATATGTATATATATATGTATATGTATATATGTATATATATATATATATATATATATATATATATATATATATATATATATATATATATATATATATATATATGTATATATGTATATATATATATATGTATATATTACAGTAGAACTCAAACTAAACTAACTGTACAAAAATGCCAGCTAATGTGTTACCACAAAATAAAGATAGAGTAAACACTCTCAGTTCTATATGAAAGCATAATACGAAGATTCGTATGTTCGTTCGTATGTATGTTCGAATATTCGTATGTTTATATAATATATTTATAACTTCATACTATACTAGGCCTTTGTGTCATAATTCCAACGGACCCTTTCAAAAATTAATCAATGTATCTAATATCTATGTATCTAGTATCTAATATCTGTATGTAACTAAAACTAATAAACAATATACTTCCTATAAACTACTCAGCAAAGATATGTCTATTATCGCCAAGTTTTATTTGTGGGGAAAATTAAAAATGGCCCAACATTTGTGGCCCAGGATTAGGAAACCCCCAGAAAAACTAACCAGACCAGTCCTTACAATCTAATACAGTTTATTTATTTACTCCAAATCTTTTTCTCAACTTTCTCACGAGTAAAATGATTCTTTATATCGATATGCTTAGTTCTTTTGTGGCAGGTTGGAGCAATACTAATACGTCCATTGTTGCCCTCATAAATTACAATTGGCTGTGCTATATTAACATTCACACTGGTTGCCAAAGATTTTAGCCAGAGAGCTTCTTTTACTCCCTGAAACAAAGC
>CAXKVY010002948.1:12500-21592 GCA_964058915.1 Tetropium fuscum | reverse complement strand
GTATAGGTCCTGTTTTGCTCTATACAAGCTGTCGCAGTAAGGTCGGCGAGGTACGATATTCGGGAAAGTATATGCCCTAAAGCTTCGGGGGAAATTTTTCTGTAGATAAATTGACCAAGAGAAATCGCTGGAAATAGTTTTCAAGTTTGTACCTTGACCGCAATCAGGGGTCACACACCTAATTACCTAGGGGCGCAATCTATAGACCAAAATTTAGAGTTGAATTTTCTCAGAAATGTTCCCTATATAGATACGTTAAATAGCACAAATATGGGTGGGGAAAGCCTCTGATGCCTCATCAGAAAAATGTATTTTTTTCTGGATTGGCTCATAAAAAGCACATAGCGTTATAGCTCGTTACAAAGGTCTTTTCATGCTTTATCTTATGGTCATTTACCTCGAAATGGAAACCAATAGAAGGCGTTATTTCAAATGAATGCCGTTTTATGCATTTTTCTCAGAAATTTTAAATGAAATGCTATAGTTTCCTTTACATACCTAAACGAATTTAGCGCAAAAATTGATGAATATAGCTTAAGTTTAAAATGTTAAGTAAAGAGCATAAAAATAGCTACATGTTGACGGCAAAATGAATTATATACCATTTTTTGTTTACAAGTTATTCGCAAGCTCGGGGGTTATACTTTACCTAACATCGTACCTCGCCGACCTTAATGGGACGCCCTGTATATTATTTAGCTATTATATAACGGTGATATAAAGGATGACTTAAGGTTTACACTGTTATCCGTTAAACGCTGTGGGAGCAATATTAGAACTATTAATACAACCAGTTACGTGTAAAAATTGTGTCCATTTTGAGCCTATAAGGGTATAAAAGTTTTTGAAAAGTTTACTCAACTAATGTAGTTGTATTGTTCGAATCCGTTTTTTCAGCTTCTATACAACACCAAATTACCCAAATTGTTACTTGTACGATGCAATTTACTCAATTGCAATGTAGTTTCTTGTTCCATCAAGATGCCTTTTATAGGAGTTCCCATAAGACTGTTCAGTTAAATTTGTCTTTGTTAACCTTGACAGAGCTGCACAGCTATAAAGTCACCAAATCTTGGACATCTTAATGGCCATCCCCATAATTTTAAATATTCTCACAAACACGACATTCCTCAAGGTAAATGGTTTATGTTATCATAATGTTCATCATCAGTATCGTCGCTGTCAACTTTTAGATCATGGGCTACTGTTTTTTTTTAATCACAGAAATTAAATGCTAACGATTTTGTACATGGCAGGTACTGCTATTTAAAAATACAAGTATCACGAAGATATGAACGCGGCTGTTCCAGGAGTATTTTATCAAATACTGAATCCGTGATCTGAATTTGAAGTGATTATCTTTATGCATACAAAAAAACATACATACATGTTTTACATATATACAGGCTGAGCTAATTACTTCGTACATACGTTTTATATATGTAGTAATTGTTCATACAGTAATAATGAATGAGGTAGTAGAAAGTATACAATAATAAATATTTAGAATATATAGGGTGTTTCTAAATTTATGCGAAGGATTTGAATAGATAATTTTTCAGTAAAAATTAAGGAGATCATTCATATAATTATATTTCAAAAACGCCATCCCCACCAAGTTACTGCCCTCTTACAGTTACAGTTAGGGTAAAAAAATGCTTTTATTTTTTTATTTATTTTTTCCTCTGTAGATTAATTAAGAAGAACGGCATTGACAGACAACTTGCACTAATAAAATTACAGTTTGTGACAATATTTGTGACCCGGATATATTGCCATAAGTGTAAAATAACCAACCCCTGTAATATTTTTCATCAGAATTTTTAACGCGTCTTAATTTCTTTAATTAAAAATTTGTGTGCAAAGACGGATGCAACTTTTTTGTATCCTCAGCTTTCTTTGCATAATTGCTGCTTAACTCTAAAAATATTAATCTTATAAAAAATGTTTTTAATAACAATTGCAGATAATTCAATCTCCTACAGTTTTGAATTAACTTTTTTTGCCAGGATGCACTCGATAAGAGAAGGATTATGTCATATTTTTTTATAATTTCTTATTTTTTATAGTATTTTGGTACACTGGAGAAGGATTATGTCATTTTTTTGTATAGTTTCCTATTTTTTATAGTATTTTAGTACACTGCGTAAAAAACCCTGAGATCATATTCTTCACAGCAAACTTATAATGAGAGAGATCGGTCGATAGTTTGATATGCATTCGACAAGGACAAATCACTCAGCAAACGTTGACGATTTTTAAAACTTTTCGAAATGAATACAATAGATTATTACAATTAATTACTAATCTTAGTTTCTAGACGATTCTAAATAGATTTTAAAATATCAAAAAGTAACGAATATCTGCATAGAATCTATTGAAACTTACTTTTTATTTTCAGGTGCTTTAACGATAGCAGTCCTGGGAATAGCTGGGATGCTTTCAGGAATATTGATATTAGTAATCCAACCTTATGACCTTTTATTCAGATGGGTAAGTTAGTGATTACTCTTTGATCCCTACTTTAGAGCTATATCGAATTTAATTTGTTAGAAACTAGTGTTTGGGGAGGGTGGAGAAATATTCGAGATGTGGAGGGTACCGCCTGTTGAATTGTACCTGAAAGTCTACCTGTGGAACGTCACAAACAAGGAAGAGTATATGAGTGGGTTGCACGATAAACTGGTAGTCCAGGAAGTTGGGCCGTATGTCTATAGGTGAGTGATGACAAAGTGATGAAGAGTTTCAGAATATCAGTAAAATTTTAGTAGACACAGAAGATGTATATGGATATGTATCGTATTTATTTACTTTACACACTGTATAAAACTGTCAACAATTTTAAGGGACATTTTATTGCCATTCATATGATCTATTTACCTTACAAATTTAGAAAAAAATGCCCGTTTTCTCAGTAAACTTTTATCTTATGCACAACCAAGAATCCTGTATTTTAGTTTTATAAAAAAATGCCATATATGTGTGCTTTAAAGCTCCTATTTTGCTCCTATGTTTTTTTGCAGAAAAAAATACAACAGTTTTAGTAAAATGTTACTTCTTAACAATTAAGTAACGGATCAATAGAAACAAAATCGAAATATTCACAAGTCAAAGTCTGAATTCAGAGATTGAAGTCTCAATTCAGAGTTTAAAACCTGAATTAAGAGTTTAGTTTGAATTTAAAAAATAATATAGAAATGGCCCTTCTATGAATTCGTAAATTACCTTGCCATACATACAATTTTGTTTGTGGAATTTGGCGGCAGATGTCGCAATTTCTAGTAGCCATACCATGCACGAACAAACAATGCGAAATGTAGGTATCTTGGAGAAAAGTAGGTAGTTATTTAATCGTAGCACTAATAACCATATCGATATTAGCGAGATCAGTGACCGGCTAGAAAAATAATTATCTACTATTACGTAAAAAGTGTCCACGCCCTAATTATTTTTCGTTAAAAAATAATTATAAAAATAAATTATCATCTGTTGTCGAAACCAGACAACTCAAATTAAAACATTTTGCAACATCTATCAAATCGGATCCTCCCATCATTTTGGCAGGATTAGTGCAGACGGGGTTAATGAGGGGAGGGAGACGAGCAATTAAAAACATGGAAACATCGTTTTTAATGCATATCTCAGCGGCTTTTGACTTTACAAAAAATAGTTGATATAAAAAATGAAGAGTACGACAAAACACACACGCTCATTTAATACACGCTGAGTCAAATCGGATAATTAGTTCGCGAGATATCGCGAATCGTAGTTGCGAAAATAACAAAAATAACAAATCTCATTCTGTACACAACACATTATATCTAACATATTCTGCAATTAATTGTGATTAAAGGATCTTTCCTGGGAGCCACGTTGACATTGTAGGCATAGATGCACCAGTAAATTCTTCGTTATTCGAATAATACTAATTAAAACAATTTGTTTTTTCAGTTTTACTTTTAAATTGCCACTTTTTAAATGTGACTAGTTTTGAGCATCGTGTGCATCGCCTGGGCACCATTTGACCGCTTCGTTGGATGCTAATTGTAGTAGAACTCGCGACGTGTAGACTGATACGGCCTATTTATCGTGTCGGATGCATCCACGTACCAAGGAGAGGCCAAGGTCACAGCTCTAGGTGCTGTATACGAGTACTAGGCTATGCTAGACATTTTTCTAACAGTTTTCCTTTGTCTAACTGTTTTCGCTAGACAGTTTTGAAATGTTTCGCGTTCTGAAACAACCCTAAACATTTAATTTTGTATTTATATTTTATGACCTAATCATTATGTAGAAAGATTTACGAAGGTTTGGACCGAGAGAGTAAATCGAGAACCGCAACTGTTAAGTATCTTATCGTCGCCAAAAACACTTTCCATATGTCTAAGAATATTGAACACGAAAAGCTCGATTCGGCACGGAGGGGAAGACAGGTAGGTACTTGACCCATGAATGGGTCATTAAACATTGGCAACTAGATTAGCGCAGCATCTTCATATATACGTCTAGGTGATTTTTTTAGCAGTTCTTGTTTAAGTGCCCATAAAAGCCCATAATTTCTCTGAATATTGACCGATCTTAAAAAAATCAAACGGGTTTTTAATCGATTCTTCATACGCTATATGATGGGATTAACGAATATATATTTTTTAATCATCCTCCTTTTTTAAAGTCAATTAAAAACAAACAAAGTGACCACAACGCCGTTTGATTTTTTAAGATCGGTCAATATTCAGAGTTTCATTCATTTTGTCCTCTCCCCCTGGCCTAGTTATCCTGCGACCTCCTACTTGCTTTATAATAGCTCTTCCACAAAAAAAATAATTGGACCTCCAACTCCACTTACGTTAGTCAGTTAAAATTGACTTATTCAAAGCCCCGCCCCCCTCGATGAAAAAAAAATTGATTTTTCTTATTTTCGCAACTACGATTTGCGAGATCTCGCCAACTAATTATCCGATTTCGCTTACCTTTAAATGAGTGTGTGTGTTTTGTTGTATTCATTTTTTATAAAGTCAAAAGCCACCGAGATGTAGATTAAAAAAACATTTCCCCATGCTTTTAATTGATCGTCCCCCCCTTGCACAAACCATGTCAAAATGATGGGGGACATGGCTTGATAGATTTGGGAAAAAATTTGAATTTGAGTTTTCCGTTTTCGACTAAGATCCACTCCACTAATACGCAAAATAAAATATAATATATATATATATATATATATATATATATATATATATATATATATATATATATATATATATATATATATATATATATATATATATATATATATATATATATATATATATATATATATATATATTCATAACATATTGTTGAAAAAAATTTTTTTTTAAATATTTTTTTTAAAATACGACCAATCCAACTTAGATATGTATAAATATTAAATTATTAGAACTAAATACGGAGTTGCAGACATATTTCATTTTAGCAAGTCTTTTTTCCTTTAGGACAGATTATTCAAATTACAGCCATCAGGTAATAAATTCCTTTTTTTCAGTAGATGAGTAAAGTTGTAAAGTACAAGCCTCCATAGTAGTAAACGTAAATCACACCGTCATTGTTGATTTCGACAACCAGGAGGTTGTTAAACTGCTTGGTCATGATACATTGGTAAAGATCAAGTTTGTAATTACCTTTACACAACACACTGTTATTTACTAGCACTCCATTCATACTTCTGGATTGTTCCAGGAATTCACGTAAAAAATAACAGTCTGGTATGCCAATGTGATGTGATTTTAGCTATAAGTGTAGAACTTCTGATTTATTTTCAATAAAAATGTGTACCTATAAATATTACCGTAGAAAACAGATGATTTGGATAATTATGTCCTTGCAATAAAAATCAATCAAGAGATGTAGCGACTGCTTAGGCATCACCTAAATTTTCAAGGTAAATAGTACCTCAATTCCTAGAGTAGAGATTTTCGACGGACACGTGCAATTATGAAATGGATGACTATGTAAAAAGTCAATTAACATATTATAAGCATATATTTGACCAATATATTAGCGCGCATATTGGCTATAAACGTTTTGTTTGCATTTAAAAATGCTGTAAACTATTACTGCTATTATTGATACGCGTGTTGGTAGCGTAGGAAGATATTATTACAAAGATAAATCGTGACTGTTACATTATTTTTTCAGGGAGCTATTGTCGCATGAGAACATCACATTCAACGAAAATGGCACTTTGACTGCGATTCCAAAACATCCTCTGGTTTGGGTTCCAGAAATGTCTGAGGGACGAAAAGAAGATGACTTGTTAATATTGCCAAATATAGCACTACTGGTGAGTTCAAATATACTTTCCTAAAAACTTAAGATCCTCTATTTGTTGGCATAAGATATAAAATTGGGAAAATATAAAATATGTATAAGACAAACATACATTGGTCGGACTGGTAGATCAATAGAATTTAAATTAAAGAACACCAAAGAGATGTTTGACCAGTTCAAATCCAACAGGTGTATGTAGCAGATCATGTATACTAAACTAAAAATCATGCTAATCGGATGTCAACAATATCATTAGGGTTAAAAGTTAAAAGTGCAACTTTTTTGCGCAAATAATAAATATATAAAACATTTATATAAATCTTACCTTTATTGGTGTGTCAAAAAATAGGGGGTGGTCCTCGATGAAATACAACACTCGCGTTACACGGGGCCACTTCTCTCTAGTACAATCGCATCACCGTCGGCCGTAGCCAAATAATAACAATTCGATTCGGTAGAAGTAGCCTAGAAGTCCGTACGGTTTTTGCTTTTCCGCTGCTTTGGTATAATGATAACTTGTCACTCACACGAAATATTACCTTTTGGTAATATGAAACTCGCACTACTAAATGTCTTTATTAAACGCACTAGATGATGTAACTCTTGAGTGCACAGAAGAAACCTGAAAAGTGAGGGGGTAAATTAAATGCTATCGCTTACTTAATTATTACAAAAGAAAAAGATTCTACATAAGAAAACAAGAAAAAAAATTCATATGAACATTTTTTTTTAAATATAAACTTAAAAAGACTGAAGGAAACAATGTAACGGCAATGGTGCTCAGAAAGCCCTGTGCATTTATCGCAGATATTTGCATTTATAACACAAAAAAAAATTATATTTATTAGAAACTAATCGTAATGGTAAATAAAGTGCCGATTTTAAAAATATGATAAAATTTTTAAAAAAATGTATGCGCCAATATTCTTAGCTAAAGATGTGACCTCAATAGGAGGGGGCCGAGCGGTACCATCGCTCTTTACCCCTAATATCTATGTAGGCTGAGACCGCCTCGTAAGGGGTAGGCAGCGCATCTGACGTGACCTTTCCCACAAATGTGATCAGTGTCATGTGAAGTTACGCAGGCGCTCCGGTCCTGCCTGATGGGCCACACCGGCAAAGCCTTGCTTCTGGCGCGCTTGACTTTCTTCGCCAGTGTGTATTACCCCCGGGGGGGGGGGCGTGTCGGATGTTTGAGGGGGGGCATTCGGGTTGGTATGGGAAAAAAATGTAAAATAACAATCGAAATACTATCAATTGGCAGTAAGTTTTTATTTAACCCAAAATTATATTTCCGTTCAAAAGCTGATTCCAGTAATTGAATTTCACCAGTAGTTGTCGTATAGACGTGAAGCAGCTCCCTCTATCTTCCCTATTAGTTGAACACGGCTTTCTATTTCCTCATAGTATACCGATAAGTTATTTCATCCCATTCTATGCGTATTAGTCAATTGGCGTTAAATCTGCGGACCCTGCAGGCCATAGAATAGGTCCACTACGTCCAATCCATCGACCGGAAAATGTTCTATATAAGAATTGGCGAACTGTCAAGTGGTCGTGGGCTGGACGTCCCTTGTTTTGGAAAACGATACGGAGGCGGCGGTTCGATGGCACACCTTCCAGGAGCAGAGGAAGATTGTTTTTTACACAAAATAGAGATAACTGCCTGCATTCAGGTTATCTGATAGGTAATGAGGCCCAACGAGATGTCCAGGAATTACAGCCTTCCAAACACAGACGCTAAACTTATCCCGAAAGGAAGTTTGTTTTTTTCATTTTACTTTCCATCCTTTCGATAATTGTAATTATGAAAATTGGTTGTGTCTTCACGGGAGAATTTTGATTCATCCGTCCATAAAATAGTTCTCAAATAATGGGGACATGGTACATGGTAGCCCTCTTCGATACCCTGTACTGAAGTGCAATAGTAAGGATGCCTATTTGCTGTATGTCCGCAACTGTTACCTTCTACTGTTTGCCTTGCTTGGCATTTTCCCTTGTCCTACTTTTTTTTCAATAGATCTAGTGCAATTGAACATTGAAACATATTAATCTTTTTTTGTATTCATCTGCAGGCTTAGTTCCTTGAGAAAATTGTCATATGTGTTTAAAATTAATTTAACAATATTGATAAAAAAATATCTAATAAAAAGGCCTAATGTTGATATAAATGATTTTGAGTTTTTTATTTATATTTTAGTTTCTAAAATTAACGTTTGACTGGTCCAAAGTACAATATTTAAATAATTTTCAGAAGTGAACGGTACTTGTTTTACAATACCTAATTTAAATACGCGAATTTGCAATTCTATACATTCAACAGACTTGTACTAGACTAGCATCGTAGTTTTTCACAACTTAATGAATATTCACCGAACGAAATTTCACTTTTACACACACAGCCAATAAATCAAGGAAGCTAATACCTATTTCGAAACTTAATACGTTATGCAACCTGAGTGGATTTGGGTAACAGTTCCATTATCATTATTTTTATATGCGTGATTTTCCATTCAACTCCAAGCATCATAAAGGTGTCAAGTTCGCATTATTTTAACCATCGCAGTTTTGTTTTCACCCATTATATAATCTTTCTCAGTGAGTTAGATCGTATATATATATATATATATATATATATATATATATATATATATATATATATATATATATATATATATATATATATATATATATATATATATATATATATATATATATATATATATATATATATATATATATATATATATATATATATATATATATATATATATATATATATATAT
>CAXKVY010002948.1:0-10000 GCA_964058915.1 Tetropium fuscum | reverse complement strand
ACAATAAATGTTTTTGTTTTGACAAAACTAACACACTTGCAGTTTTTAGCTCTTTCAATTCAAGCTCGTTCAGACTACAGAACTCCAATAAAAAATTAATATCCTGTTATAGGCGGCTACAACCGTCCTCCAAATGTACAATATAAAGATAAATGTTGTTAATAAAGAATACAATAAGTATTGGTCAAAATATAGAGCCCTGTGGCACCCCTGGTGACAAAATTGATCGAAAGCATTGAGCAAATTCATTAGTATAGTAGTATCAGCATAATTTGTAAAATTTTGATCATGAGAAAAACTAGCAGATAATTTACTGTTCTCCCTTTTTGCGATATCTCCTAAATTTGTTTGGGTTATTTTTAAAGTTATATATATATATATATATATATATATATATATATATATATATATATATATATATATATATATATATATATATATATATATATAATGATAAAGCAGAGTGATTAGAATCTTTAAACATATATACCTATGTTGCTTCAGTTTGAAAGGGGTTTAATTTGCATACATTTAAATTCCTCGGCGAGGAACAATTTATTGTTAAATATGGCGAAGTTGCTGGTGCTCGGTATATATTTAAATATTTTCATGAAATTCAAGCCAATATCGGTATGAGGAAATCACAAACAAATGCTGAAAATAACTGACCTTCAAGATAATAATATAATTAATATCTCTTCCTTGTTTCTGAATATTAATATAATTTGATATTTTCTCGCTCTGTGAGTGATGAGACAAAGTTTTTGAGGAAATTATTTCAGATGAATTATTTTTTCTAGTTAAAATTAAATCAATTATTTTTCAGCACGGATATCATAAACATATATCAGTAGTAAATAATCTTGCACCTTTTGTTCAAGATATTTTTAATTACATGGCTTTTGAATATGTGCTGTATACACCAATTTTTCTAAGGTTTTCTATAAGGTCCATTACTTGAGTCTTGTGGATAAACTAAACAATTTTGGAGTACCTACATAGTAATATTCCGGGTCTGATCTCTTATTACTTACCTGGTAGAACTCATATGTTGCATTAAATAATAGTTCCTCAGGGATCTCACCCGGGGCCTCTGTTATTTAAAATATTTTTAAACGACACAAGTCTATTCCTTCATATAAAATTTCTTTGTATGTCCATGATTTAAAAAATTCTAGGGCTTAGCCGATTATGCCGATAATTTAAATAAATTATTTTTAAATCTAATATGTCACCAAATTCTATTTCCTCTCATGAATAACCCTGTCATTGCACAAGTCTTATATCTCGACGTTGTGAAGGAAATCAGAGATTTGGGGGTGATTTCAAAAGTCGTGTAGAAAATTTATTACTAAAGATTTCAGTCATCACTCCTCCCTTATCATGATGTTAAATTCTGTAGTTAGATGTAATTTAGAATATTGTTCCACAATATGGAACCTTATGTATAAGTACATCAGAAGAAGTGAATTTGTCGAGAAAAAAAATATTAATACCATTAATTACAGGACAAGACATCGGCATTATTTCTTTTGTGACAGTAATTTATCTTTTTACAAAATGGAATGTTTTGACATTAGGAGAAATTTTGACAAAATAGATATTTGTATATACAGGTTTCAATAATTTTGTCGATTCCACTTATTGTACAGACTTTATTAATATACATTGTAGGCCTTAATATAACGCAGCAAAACCCGATATACCATCATATAATGGATTGCGGCCGTGAAATCCTTCAACAACGAATATTGACAATGTCCTGGGGCAGCGTTCAATGCTGTATAAAATGCTATTTTCAAAGTATAAGCTAAAGTATTTTTTCAGAATAGGAAAACCCATTCTGATTACATCACCCGATTTTCTAGAAAAAGCCAGTGATTTGCGAATATCCATATAAACAACAAATTATCCTGTCATAGGTTGGCATTTCGCGAGACAAGGGAAATATTCATTTGTATTAATTAATACAATATGATTTATTGATTTACGATATTATTAGGCAAATGTTCCATCATTTAATGTTAATTACTTCGAAATTCTCTTATAATAAGGATCTAAAATAAATGGTATTATTCATTTATTGCTGTACATATAAATTGCCGATTAAATAAAATGTATGAGTAAATTAATTTCCGTAATTTAATGTAAGTATTTAGAAGGAACGTTACATTTGAAATTGTATGGAAATTTTTATTTATTAAAAACCAGTTTTGTAGGTTGAACTTGTACAGGATGATGCGATCAATTTTTAAACTTTACAATAGCAATAATAGAAGCAATAGAACGTCGATAATGATTACCTTCTCGCTATTAATAATTACACCGATTGAATAGAATGTACTCGAAATTTTCCGTTGATTTAACCATTTCAAAGTATCTGCTTGAAGAGTGCGTTAGCCAAAAAACGCCTATACCTACAGGGTGTTGAGCAAAAGCATGTTATTCCGTAAATATTGATCTCGTACGTTGGCCTAACTGAACACCATGTATGTTCAATCAATAAAGGTTGACCATAACTGCAATCCGGAAACAAAAAATATGGCCATATAGGAAAAAAATTCTAAGGAAGATCGCGTTTTCTGACTTTGGCGTTTGATTGGTGGACTTAACTTAAAAAAATTGTAAAACTGAAACAACGTTTTTTCGTAAATAAAAGAAAGTTAAAATGGTCTCGAAAAAAGTTAAATAAGTAAGTTGTAGGTGATAAAAGATCTTTCGATTCGTATTTTTATGCAGCTGATTTCTATTTCTTAGGGATCTTAGTGTTCTTACTTAAAGCAAATTGTGAAAGATACTTATTGTGTTATAGGTTATAGTATACTTTTTAAGTATTTTTCTTCTAAATAACAGGAATTTAATCCATATAAAGGTCAATATATTTTTTAAGCTATTTAAGTTATTTTGCTTTATTTGGTATTCGGTATTTAACTTATAATTTATCAAATAATTCATAGGCAAACAAAAAAGTAATTGTTAATGTTTCCGATTTTATGAAAAAATCGAAAAATGGTAGTTTCTCTATTCCAGTGGCGTAACTAGGATCGATGAGCCCCGTGTGCAAAAGATCTGAGTTTAGAAATTTATTTAAAATGAAATATTTAATAAAAAAGTTATTTAAAACATAAATTAAATAAAAGGAGCTTAACTTCGTCATTTCCATCACTTTCCAAAATGAAAAGGAAACTGAATTCTCCAGAATCTGGATTTTGACACTCATCAAAAATGTATCGTCATTTTATCATATTTCTTACCTTTTAGCATGATAGGCAATAAGTTAAGCTACACACACCAAACATTTTTTTTAAATCGGTTACCAATATAAAAGTTATGGGACCTTGAACTTAACAATTATGTGCACCACTTTTTTGGTTGACTGTACGTGCAAAAATCAAATGTAATTCTACCTTGTATATGGCCTAAACTTAGGACCGACAGTTAGGAAAATATTTTTAATTTTTTTTGGTAAATTTCAGATAGATCGAATTTTATGCCTCTGAGTGTATTTTAAAAATTTTAGTAAATATTGTAGTTTTTATCCTGAAACTAAACCGATTACCTGCTTTAAAAAACAATTCCTTTAAATGTTAGTTAATCTATTAACATTTTCCTGTGCTGGGAATACTAATACACATAAATGGACATATTATTATTTAGCAACCGATTAAATATTTATAGATTGGTAACATCTTTACTGAGTTTATGCAACTCAAGAACATGCATCTTGTGAAACAACAGAACAGCAATCCGACTAACGGGCAAATTATACAAAATGCATTAACTGTTGATTTTGAAATATTAATAGGGATCTGGAAATCAAAGTGTTCCCAATTTTGATGTTCCTCGAGGACACCACCTGGATTATTTACAAATATTCTTCTGGTGACACCCAGCTTTCGATTTCGGCATATACCTACGAGTCACTGTCTCATTTTATAAAGACCCATTTCAATTGTTTTGAAAGACCTCAGTCAGAATTATTGAACGAATTATAGAAATATGGTATAAGAGGGAATGTTTAACACTGGTTTAATTCATATTTAACAAACCGAAATTAGTTAGTTGAGCTCGAACATGAAGAAGGGAAAGTCCGCTCAAACCTTTTGGAACTATCTGTGCAAGTGCCGCAAGGAAGTATCCTCGGGGCCTCTATTATTCATAATCTTTCTAAATGACACTTCTAACATAATAACAGATAAAGAGCAACAACTAACTATAAATAATTATGCTGTTGACACGAATTTATTATTTCATGTACAAAACATGAGTGAGAAATGTTTACTTTAGTCTAATTGCAGCAGATACTACGCATCGAAACAGTGGTCCGATATCGCGAAAATAACGGTGTGACGAACTGTATTAAATTTGTTTTATTATTTTAGGCATTGTCTGTATTGTATAAAGCATAGAAGATTTTTTTTAGAGCATAGCAGACGTGGTCTCAGACGCGTCGTACTTCACCCGTTTGGGACTCAACATAGTGATCAGACAAACGCAGTCCGAGCCGCTGGTTCAAATGACAGCAAGAGAATTCATGTTTGGATATAGCAATTCGTTGATGACCCTAGGGAACCAATTCATGCCCTCGTGGATTTATTTTGATAAGCTGGGACTTATTGATAGAGTAAGTATGAAACACTTGAAAAATATTTAAATACACTGCCCATCGAAAGTCTTTACCAACTCTGAATTGCCGCTGAATAAGTTTGATTTCAGGAAAAAAATACCCTATGGATACTTTTCACTATGAAGACCATAGTGGGTCTCATAAGATTATAATCTTCAAATTGGAAACCCATTGAACAAGTTTACATTTCAGTTTTGCAAACGTAATTCACAGACTTTTGGTAGGCAGTGTACATTAACTTGCCGTTTTAACATCTTGGGTCGGTTTCCCCTTGGCTATACTGAGCCTTTTTAGCGAAATCCAGTTTTATCCGGTTTTCAAATTATTTCTTGATTGGCTAACTGTTATTATATTTTTTATCGTCCAGCCATGAAAACTACACATCGATTTGTGTAAATCTAGCACCTGAACACCATTAAATCAAACTTCTATCAGGTAATCCCGATGCGAAATGGATGGACACAACAAATTTACATAATAACCTACTTAAAAAACACATTAATTTTTGGCGACGCTTTTTATGGTATATTGTCAATGTCCTTGTGCTAGGGATTATTTACTTTCCTAGAATTTTCGCGAATTAAAATATTTATTACTCTTTCAGATGTACGATTTCGACGGAGACTACGAAACGGTTTTCACTGGACAAAAGCAGGGTTTAGAAAATATTGGACTTATCGATACCTACAGAGGTTCCACCAAGATACCGCAATGGGACAGTCCATGTGGTGACGTGAGCGGATCGTCAGACGGTACCAAATTCCCTGGGTATATTGAAAAGAACGACACCATTTTGTTCTTCAGGAAGAGCATGTGCAGAGCTAAGAGACTTGTAAGTGAAAACCACGTTTATAATAACGAGAAGTATATAAAATGTGGCTCTTTATAACGTGTTTTCAAGTTATATACGATGCTCAAGATATACAAGGTGTTTCTAAATTGTAGCCAAAGATTTTAAGAGGTTAATTTTAAGCAAAAAATAGAGGGGACTTTCATATTTTTTTCCCAAGCCCCTGTCCCTTCTGGTTACATGTAAAATAAAAAACGCATGAGCAAGTGACGCAAATCGAGATCAGTTGGTATTCCGCTGCACTGCATAGCGTTGTTTACAGGGGGTAGTCATGTCAACGAGGCGGCCAATACGTGAGTTCACTACCATGTGGGCGAACGGGTATCGCGGAAATCGAGGGCTGTATATCCTGCCTATGTAAGAATCTAAGTGTTTGACCTTGAAAAATGAAAAAAAAAATCTTTTAGTTCACCAAACACAAAGTTCTAGATCCGCTGGTGGTGGGGCCGGCATAGTCTGTTTTGCACATGGGCGCTGAAAGCGGCTAACGACGAGCCTGTCCCTGATATGCTTCACCTGTCATTGAGGTCCATGAGGCACCACTGTCCTTTGTAATAATCTCAGTAACAAAAACTGCCACAAGCACTTTTATTAGTTGTCCGTCAAATTCCTTCTTCAATCATTAAGGGAAGAGAAGAGAAGAGAAGGTAAATAAAGACATTCTTTACCCCCAACTTAGAGGGTTGTAACCTGGGAACATATATGAAAGATCCCCCCCTAATTTGTGCTAAAAATTCACATCTTAGAATGTTCCGCAATTTCGCCTCAATTTAGAAACATAAATGTGACAAATAAAACTGTTTGGAACCTCACTCATATCACGTGTTTTCAATTATTATAATTTTTGCAATTATTAAGGTGTTAAAAATAACCGTAAGGTATACCTGATTGATTTTGCTCATCATAACAAACCAATAAAAGTTATAAAATTATAATTACCACACATAAAACCACATAAGTAATTTATAAACAATCAATTATTACAAATTCTCTGGAAAATTTCTTCTATACTCCCTGGTATTTATTTCCTTCTACATTTTAATATTTATTAATTATTAATTAAGTATTTATAATTTATTTGTTAGTAATACACTATAGTTAAGCACATCCTGTTCCAAAGGCTGATAAAAATAGTGATTAGCAATGTTTTACTGGTTAATAAGCATAGCCACCTTCTTTTAATGTAAGTATTAATCAAAAAATCCGAAAAATCAGTGATTTCAGGACATCGGTACAATAAAAATTTATATTGACCTCCAAAAATTCTTTAAACCCTTTGATTATTTTACTGTAATTGATTTAAAACGAAATTGATCCACTATTAAAAAAATTACTATCAAGCTATTATTATGTTCCCTATCATTAAAAAATAAATATCATTCGGGATATCGGGCTTTATTTAAACAAGTGTAAAGTGGACTACTGTCTTTCTGAAATAGTATCTTAAAAACTACGCTCACCGGCAAAAGAATCGATCCACTCAAAATATTGATGAAGTTTGCTTATCAAGAACTTTGTTAATTTAAATCCGATTTGATTAATTTTTTTTCCTCTGGTAGCTAAATTTATAAAGAATCTCACAGTGGATTTAAATTTAAAAAACTAGGCAACTGTCCATATTATACAGGGTGACACAAAAGTGCCTTTAAAAATTTCAAATCGGACTTAAATTAACTTAAGTTATGGATAAGCAAACTTCATCAATATTTTGAGTGGATCGATTATTTTACCGGTGAGTGTATTAATATCACTTAGAACTTATCTGCAATAAAAAGAGTGACTTCGGTTTATAGGCTATTGATTATGTCATATAGAAAGGAACTAAGACGTTAACGGGTTTTTATTACAGGAATCACTCAATGGGTCATTTAAATTTACGAGGAAAAAAGCGCGCTGTTAAATTACAGTGCTATTAAATTAGAGGGTGACAATTGAATGTGAAAATGTACCCTTTTCAGTTTTTCGCAATATATCTCGCAAACGAAGCAAAATTTTCGATATACTTGGAACTTTTACACTACTATTAGAAACCTATTCATATTTAAAAACTCTTGTAAACCCGAGTAAAACATGACTTCTGTATTTTATTACGAAGGTGATTGTATATAGTTAGACGGACTCTTACATGTGATTATGTCAGACATGTCAATATAGTGCAATATTGGCATTGGGCATGTTTTTTTAAACAATTAAAAAAAATCAAAAATCATGTGTAAGGATCATTTGGGTGTGTAATAAGCAGTAATAGTAAACAACGGCACTCATTTTGTATTTAAACAAAAACCCAGTGCTCGCAAAATTTCATTAAAAACACATTTTCATTTTATTTCAGATAAAGGTAAACGAAACGGAAGTGAACGGCCTTCACGCTTACGTATACCACTTCGACCCCGACGCTGACGACAACGGCCACGTTAACGAGAACAACAAGTGTTTCTGCAAGGGCCCCAGGAAATGCCTGCCCCCTGGCCTACTAGACGTAAGGGGCTGCTACTACGGATTCCCCATTGCACTCAGCTACCCCCACTTCATGGACGGGGATGAAAGTCTTACGGCTAAAGTAAACGGAAGCAATCCGGATCCGGAGAAGCACAAATCCTTCTTTATCATTCAACCGGTACGTAAGACCTGGCAATCAAAAACGCATTATACTAATAAACATGTTTTCAATAGGACGCGGGTCTGCCCATCAAGCTGGCTGTGCGTTACCAGATCAATATGGCGCTGGGAAACATAAAAACCATAGCCAACTGTGATAGGTTCAATGACATGGTCTTACCGCTTCTTTGGACAGAAATAGTAAGTAGTTTTGTGTGCAAATTGGTGCCTAATGTGGTATGCTGCTAGAGTTATCGACATAAATTCAGTTGCGACATGTCAATAGAAGCAAATGAAATGTCAATGAATTAATACGATGTCCTACGATCTCTCTGAAAAAGCACAAGTCTAGTAAGAATGTCCAAACCATTAGGTATTGTTAATAATCAATTTATCCTTAAAAAATAATTGCTTTGTTGCTTTCCAGAACGTTCGAAAATATAAAAAATCTGATCAATTTTTAAATTGGGATCTTCAAATGACATAATGACTATATCGATTTATGTTATTAAATTCAGCTAAGGCTTTCGAAATGTAAATAGATATTTTTACAACTGTTTATTTTCACAAATAAAAGGTTTAACTTCACCAAAATTCGCGATTTTCACCATTAAATGCAAAAATGTCCGCCATATTGAATATTGATTTAGACAAAGAAATCATGATCGCAGCGACCCCAAAATTTCACAGATTTTGAGTCAAATCTAACTATAAAAAGCAAAAATGTTCGCCATCTTGATTATTCATTTTGACAAAAAATACACTATCTGTTTCCCCAAAAACCGCGAGATACAGATTTTGAATTTTTACAACTGTTTATTTTCACAAATAAAAGGTTTAACTTCACCAAAATTCGCGATTTTCACCATTAAATGCAAAAATGTCCGCCATATTGAATATTGATTTAGACAAAGAAATCATGATCGCAGCGACCCCAAAATTTCACAGATTTTGAGTCAAATCTAACTATAAAAAGCAAAAATGTTCGCCATCTTGATTATTCATTTTGACAAAAAATACACTATCTGTTTCCCCAAAAACCGCGAGATACAGATTTTGAATTACTTCGGACCATGAACTACTACTACCTAATATAGTACCTACTATATAGCTCTGAGCTCGACAGAAGCTTTTGTTGCATATTTTATCGCCCTCTTCCCCCTCATACGTCTTGGTTCCACTTTGGTGAGGCAGACTTTAACTAAAAATGCCGAGAACTTATTATATAAATTAAAGTCCTTGTAAGATTGTCAATTGGGATAAAACCAGGTGTTCATGCGGGCCATCAACTCACTTTACGGTGTAAGTAAAAAATGTATGTATCTAACATTTATTTTTCTTGCAGGGACTGTATGAACTTCCTCCCAGCCTTTCACTAAAGTTCCTAATGTACTTAAACATCCTACCGATAGTGGAAAAGGTGCTAATGCACGTCCTCCTCGCCGGTGGATCAATGTTCCTAATATACTCGTTATATAGATTTATCAAAGCCAAGTCAAACAAGGCTAACTTCAACAGCCCCTGGATTGAGGACGACTTCGTCTACAACCTGGACCGGAAGCTGAGCAGCTATATTCCGGAGAAGAGGGGTAGTGCAAATGCGAAAGAATTAGAAGTATTCATAGATAGGTTGATAACGCCTTTAACCGATGAAATTAATGAAACAGTGTAAGTTTTAAGGACCGTGGCCACCTGGACCGATAAGGACGATATCTTGATGGAGCAGGTTGGCCATGGGGTTCGCTTCGTTTGGAAATCTAGAAAAATTCAGAGGTCGCCACTTTTTAACTGAACTCTTTAGTTGAAAATCTACTAAGAACGAAGTGCCTTCATATCCAACTAGATTATTTATTATTCCACTGCGTGATTGAGGAGTTAATTTATTAAAAGTTTGATTCGATCAAAATCCAAGACTTAGCAATCGT
>CAXKVY010002947.1:0-21466 GCA_964058915.1 Tetropium fuscum | reverse complement strand
AAAAAACAAAACTACCCAAACAACGAGACAAACGAGACAAGACGAGATAAGACCTTGTCACTTCTCGCCAAAAAAAAAGTATCTAATAATTTTGAAATAAGACGAGACGAGGCCTTATGTCGTATCGTCTCGTGGCTACTACCAGGCGCTAGTTTTGGAACACCTGTTCCCATACTAGTGCTCATCAAAGTTGGAGAAACTTTATACATTTATGACCAAAAATTTTAACCTTTGCTTTTTGGAAATATCATCGTAACTAACCCATCTATCAATAAAGTGGTCCATACAGAAGTTCCAGAGGAATAAATTCTGCGTTCGATGATATCAAATTTTTTCGCCAACCATTTCCACAAAGTTCAAAGTTTGACCAACTCACATTGATTGTTGAAAGCTGGCCTACGATTTTTAACAACCCTCTACGGAGGTAGGGCAATACTTTAGATAAATTGCGATTCGACCTGTTTTCCAAAGCAGGCTCGTAAACATTGCCTGAGAACTTGGGGCGACGGACTGGGGCAACACACTCCGTATCGGAAATCCGAGTGGCCCAACAAGAACCAAACGTCAACGTCTGTGAAATTTGTGTACCTATTTATTCCCATTAGCTTCATACGTTTAACTATAATTTTTGTTATTATGAAATATAATCATCATTGATGTGTCTGGTTTCATTTAAAACCCTTTGCGTCCTACTGGTCACTCCACGTAAACACTCTAATCATTTGTCGGCCGAGTCCTACTCGGTTATATGAGTTAAATGTGCAGCAAATACTTTATGAGTTAATTAATATATCAAAATTTACCAATATTTACTGAACCCATTTAGGCCTATTTCTACATATTTTAACCATATCTTTTTATCTTTTGCTATTTTTTAAACTCCTCTAACTTGAACAATTTATCCTTTCTGTTTTATTTGATGTTTTCTAGTCTCTTTATTTCCAAAATTCACAAAATTCAACTATTTTATATTTCTAGCAATAGAAAGTATCAAATTCAATAACATTTCTCAATCCAAATTAGTGACAATGCTAGTCATTTTATATTTCTTTTTTCAGAAAACCTAAAACGCGTCAAAGAGGCTATAAAAAACACGATTATTCAATTGCACTTTAAATTACTTCAATGTCCGTTGGACAATGGCATCTACCAATAACAGATGACACTCCCCTCGGTGTAAGGAGCCGTCAAGACACGTTTTAATTTCTCTTTAATTGCCACGAAGTTTACTACGCGTGGATGTCTGGCTGGACCCGAGCATAGTATTATCCTGGACGTACTTACTGTATCATTAATTAAAAAATATTTCAATTCAATTGAGCTGTGACGTCACAACCTACAATATTCGGTAGTCGTCGCGCCGGCAATCAAGCGGTCTAGTGCTGGGATCTCCATCGTCACTTGTAAATTGTAGGATGAAACATGACGATTTTGAACCTGTTTGAATCGGTTCGCTCTCCTATGGAACTTTAATAATTTATAACAAATTTATTATTGGGAATTAAGGCGTCATATTTTGCCCATCTTATATTTCAGTATGTGAAAATTGCCCATTAACACGTTGGATGCCACCGTCCAGTATACAGGACCATGTACTCTTTAACTATAATAGCCCGCGTCCAGTTAACTGGACGAGGACTATAGTTAAATACATGGCTCTATGGGCCTTTATATGGCGATTTCTAGAGGCACTAATTTATTTTTTTATGGAAAATTAAGCTTAATATGCTTGCATAAAAATAATTTTTGAAAAACAGTGGACAGCTTCTAATGACACTGACAGCTGTCAAATTATGTAAATTATGTTTCGGTATTATTAAATAGGTACTCAAGAGAAGAACTTGAAGATAGTAGCAACTATTTTCCACTATTAACTAAAAATATAAAAGATCTTTTCATTCCACCAAATATATTATACCTATACATATGTATTATATATTTTTAAAGGAACTTTTAATAATTTCAGTTTAATTCTCCAGCTCCATATATAAAGTTTTCCGTTGACCCCAAACAAGTATATATAGAAGTACGTATTATTATTATTAACATACAACGTTAAGCGTATCCAATTTATCAAAGATAATACACCATATACGGTCAAACCCCGAATAATTGGGCACTGGTGAAACAAGCTGAGAATTGAACAAAACAAACAGACAGAAGATGGAAACAATATTTTGTTTCCCTCTTTGTTTGCTCTTGTCACACTGTACGCTTTCGTCAAAGACACTAAATAAGCAATAGTCTTTTTTTATTATTAATGTGACTTCACACATAACTTACTGGTTTCTTGACTTGTCTATAAAATGTATATTTTCTTTGGATCAATAGAAAATATTATTATTCTAGATATTTGCACATATTTAACAATTTTGACGTGGCAGTTTATTCGACTACCTAATGTTTAATATCGTTTTATTTAAAAATTTCAATTTGGGTAACGCTGATTAAATAAATTTAGTTCTCAATTTCCATTAATTCTAATAAGAATAATTAAGAACACGAGTACTCACTTTAAAATGACAAAAAAGAAGAAAAATTTATAATACTAAAGCCTAGTTGATTCACTGACGATATTTTTATTTCAAATTAGAAATGTGTGTGATATTTCTAAGTGAACTTTTTCCGGAAATATCTGTACTATTAGAAAAGATAAATAATTGAAGTATTGTGACAATAAATTGAAGTGTTATATATACACTCACCGGCAAAATAATCGATCCATTCAAAATATTGTAGAAGTTTGCTTATCAATAACTTTGTTAATTTAAGTCCAATTTGATTAAATTTTTCTTCATCTAGTAATTAAATTTATAAAGAATCTCACAGAGGATTTAAATAAAAAAAAAACTAGGCAAATGTCCATATTATACAGGGTGACACAAAAAGTGAATTTTTATTCTAACTTTAAAACAATATATGAAGTGGCCAACCTGTTATACCTTATAATTTCTTGTTTTGTTATCAAGCTACATCTATTCCTTACATTTTATTTTTTTATTTGTTACAATAACTTTTTTTTGTTAAAGATACAAGGGTTTTAGAAAAACGTTACATTTTACATTTATTTCTATGGTAATAACAAAGTTGCACAAGGAATGATTTTTTGCACAGCTGGCTATGACCGACAATTGTTTCTGTCAGAACTAAACTGACAACCGTTAGTTTACAATTTGTCACCTTTGAGCGTGTTTATCATTAGCTTAAAAAATACGATTAGTTTAAAAAATATGGATCTTTCTGCAACCGACTCTGCGAGAGCCGTTGCTTTGGTGCAGAATGGTAGGTCACAATAATATGTGGCCAGAGCGTTGGTAATTTCAAGACGCAAAGTTCAAAGAGCTGTAAAACGGTTTCGTGAGTTTGGTGTACCTATTCCCAAGAAGAAATAAATTGTAGTCGAAGAAAATCTACTAGTGAGCGAGATAATCACTTTATAACACTAAATGTTTTCCAGGACAGAAGAATTACTTCTGTGCAAATGAAAAACCAATTAGAGGAGGTGAGGGAAGTTCAAGTAAGCGATAAAACAATAAGTAAGCGACTTTTTGATATTGGACTGCGAGCAAGGAGACGCAACGGGTCCTGAATTATTAACGAAACCATCGGGGACTCAAGGTTTTGTCTCAGATCACCGGATGGATGTGAAAGAATTTACCGTAGAACTGATGAGCGTATCATCCAAAACCATTTTTCGCCTAGAGTAAGTTATGGAGGCGGTTCGATAATGGTGTGGGGTGGCGTGAGTATGGAATCCCAGACGAACTTAGTCATAGTGAATAGGAGAGCTATGATAGCAGGTATATAAGAGACGTTTTAGAACCATAATAATATGTTGTTCCTTTTGCATCGTTGATCGGAGACGATTTTATGTTGATGCATGATAATGCCCGGCTGCATGTTGCACGAATCGTTAATAAGATTTAGCCGAGGTTGATATCCCAGTAATGAATTGGCCTCCTCGAAGTCCAGACCTAAACCCAATTGAACATGTTAGGGATGCTCTTGGAAGGAAAGTACCAGCTCCTGCAAATTTACAGCAGCTTAGTGAAGTTTTAATTGAAGAATGGCAGCAAATCGACCAGGGCATACCATGACGAATTGCAGCAGTTATTCGTGCACGTGGGGAAAACACTTCGTACTAAGTTGATTAGGTGTTTCAGTTTATTTTCAGGTAGTTTTCGTTATGGTTAAATTTTTAAAATTGTTATAGAAATAAATGTAAAATGTAACGTTTTTCTAAAACCCTTGTATCTTTAACAAAAAAAAAGTTATTGTAACAAATACAGAAAGAACATGTAAGGTATAGATGTAGAGATGAGATTTTTTATAAATTCTGCTACTAGTTGAAAAAAAATTAATCAAATCGGACTTAAATTAACAAAGTTATTGATAAACAAACTACATCAATATTTTGAGTGGATCGATTATTTTGCCGGTGAGTGTATTAACTAAATAGTGACTAAGAAAAATCCACAATTCTGTAGTATATTAATTCTATTCTCTCTTAATATGTTCTCTCCCTATTATTTCTTGCGAATAAAATGGGTAGGCTTTTTTCCAATCAAAAATCAAAATATCTCTATTAGGCTAGGCATCAGTTGAATGTCACCGTATTGATCGAATGATTCATAAGGAAGTTTTTTTTTCAATTCTTATGTTTAGAAATAGATTTATTGAAAATATTCCAGACCAAATTGTAGTGGTCTGGAACATATTAATTAAACAACTGAAAGGGGAAATTTTAGCGATTTTTTAAATAGGTATCTCCGAAAATATCAATAATAGGGAAAAAAATCAAAAATATAAATTTATTCCCTATTAAAGTTGTATAGAAAGAGTGATTAAAAAATCGGAGTATTATTCACCGGTATCTCTCTTACGAATTATTTTGAAAGTTAATTTTAAAAACCCTTATAAAATGCAAGTAAAACACGTTAACGACCGGTGCTTAATAAATAGAACGGGTCCCCGGGACCGGCATTTTTTCATCTGGATTTCGGTAGATGTTTGTCAAAATTTTCAAGTGCCGAAAATATTTTGTGAAAAAAAAAATTCTACTATTTTATTTTTACGTTTTTACATTATTTACATAACATTACGTTATGTTACATAACATTGACCTCACGCTGTCCCAAAAGTACAATTCAATCCATAGGACCGCGTGCGGTCTATGCGATGTCTCAGATAGGATTCAGCTTGTCTTGTTACTGACGCCAAGAGCTCACCCATGTGACATCCTACAGCCAATGTAGTCGTTTGAGTCGTTCTAGGTCTGGACAAATTTCGTTAGTTAGGTGAGGACAGTTGTATAGTTTGTGTGTAAGCAAGTGACTACGTAAAAAATGGGTGAACATGAACGGGAAGCGAAACGGCTAGAAAAGCTTTGGCAAGAAATAATGTCGGATGAAGAGGATCTATTTCACAATAACAATTCGTCGGATGATTATCAACCAAGTGAAAGTGAAGATGCACCTTCGTCGTTAGATGAGGTACTGGATAGGGCTGGAACCTTTGATGTAACTGTAACACTCGGAGTAGTTTCCACAAACACCAAAACACTTTCACTTCGCTCGACGCGCGTTTCGCCAACCAAGTTGGCATCATCCGGAGACGATTAAAACTGAGTTTTAATCGTCTCCGGATGATTAAAGTGTTAGATGAGGTGCCAGTGAAACGACCGAAAATGCTAGTACCTTTACAAAACAAAGCTGTTTGTCTGAGGCACAGCTTGATGAAAATAAAATAGATTTGTTGACAAAAGCTAGTACTTCTAAAAGAAATCTCGTGAAAAAAAAGAAAACTAGACTTACAAAAAAGAAACCTTCTGCACAAAATGAGGAAGTTGATAGTTCGAGTGATACTGCTCCCGTTCAAGTCATCACAGAAGAAAGAAACAGATCTGACGTGAGTATTTATATTTTTATTTTATAAATAAATAAATAAATTTTATTGCTTTATTGACAAAAAAAATTGTTGAAGATTGATCAATCAATCGCAGACGTGGTGGCCAGAAATACATTGGAATCAAGTAGTGACGAAATAAACGATGATAATCTAAATCAAATTAAATGGGGACCTGTTGATGGAAAATCACTGAAGAAGTTCGATTTAGTTTTGAATAATACTGGCATAAAGCCAGAACTATATGACATGTTTGAGTCATCCATACGATTTTTTTAAATTATTTATTACTAATGATTTAGTAACATATATGGTGGAACAGACCAATATATATGCTACGCAGACTCTCAGAAATGTAACGACTTCAAAAAAAACTAAACCATGGAAGCCCACTGATTCTAACAAAATGGAAAAGTTTCTCGGTATATTAGTATGGATATTTCCTTCTGCCAACCCTGAGATTATATTGGAGTGGAAGTTTTTTGTACGAAAATATTATGCCAAGAAATCGATTTGAACAGCTTTACAAAATGTGGCACTTCAATGATAACCAGGATCCAACATATGACAACGATCGGCTGAGAAAAATTACTCCATTACTTAAAAAACTCGTATAGAGGTTGCAGGCCATTATCGTACCTGAAAACGATGTATGTATTGATGAAACCCTTGAACCGTTCCATGGACGCTTGAAGTTTAGACAATACATCAAGAACAAGCGCCACAAATTTGGGATCAAACTGTATAAGTTATGTACTCGTGGAGGTTATACATACAACCTACGTGTCTACTGTGGCACTGATAAGTCAGAGGAAGGATCGGCCTCTGCGAATGTCGTAATGTCCCTTACGGATAATCTTTTAGATTCAGGAAGGCTTGCTTTACACTGACAACTATTATACCAGCGTCAGTCTTGCGTCTAAGTTGCTAAGGCGCAAGACCCACCTTGTGGGGACTTTGCGATCAAATCGCAAATATAATCCGAAGCAAGTAACATCCAAAAAGCTAAAAAAATATGAGGTTCATTCTAAAATGGAAGGATAAGCGTGACATACTAATGCTAAGTACAGTTCACAATGCTGATACTGCCAAAATAAAAAATAAATATAGACTGGAATCGGAAAAGCCCAAAGCCGTCGTTGACTACAATAATTCTAAAGCTTATATTGATCTATCAGATCAATTGAGGGCATATTCACATTGCCTGCGAAGAGGTACGAAATGGTATCGAAAGTTAGCTTTAGAACTGATTTTTGGATCCGCCTTAGTAAATGCATTCATAATTTATAAAGAGACCACTCAGAAAAGAATCTCGATTACTAAATTCAAAGAAATGCTTGCTCTACGATTAATTGAATATGAAAATCCGACGTCAAATTGTCCAAATTGACACTTGAGAGCTGTCAGCTGCCAAGTGCAATAACAAAGTGCAAATCTTATTTTTTTGTTGACTATGCTTTTTAGGTAACTCAGTTTATACATGATGTGAATACAATAATTCGACAATTGGCAGCTGGCAACAGGCTGTCAGCTAACTGTCAAAGTGCAAATCTTATTTTTTGTTACGACTTTATGCTTTTTAGGTAACTCAGTTCCTACATGATGTGAATATAATAATTCGACAATTGCCAGCTATCAACAGGCTATCAAAATACTATTTCATACAAAAGGAATAGTCGATAAATAATTAACTGATGATACATTAATCGATTAATCTATAATCGATAAAATATTAATAGATTTATTAATCGGCGATCGAATATTCAGTGATCGAATAATCGACGATCGATTAATCGGTAATCGATTATAACAAATGAGCGATTAATCGATCGTCGATTATTTTTCCCAGCCCTACCCATGATGTTCATCTAAATATTATCGATTATAACAAATGTTCGATTATACTGTCATCGAGTAATCAATTATCGAATAATCGATCATCGCATAATCAATCATCGAATAATCGATCATGTAATATAATCGATTATTAAAAAAAGAAAAAGAAAATATTCGATTAACAATTATTTTTCCCAGCCTGACCATAAATCATAGTGTTCGTCGAGGTAGTCAAAATACTACTTCATACAAAACAAAAATTAATTGATCATCGAATAAACAATCATTGAATATTCGATCATCTAATACAATCCATTAATCGAGCGTTGATTAGTTGATTATTAAAAAAAGAAAAATTATATATTCGATTAATCGATCATATGGTATTAGAGGCAAAGCCTATGACTGACCTTGCTCGTATTTAACAGGGCGTAAACATTTAGTGGAAGTTGAATAAAGGAAAAAGAGGAGATCAAGCACCTTGGAATTGTCTATGGAAGTGCCACAGGGAAGCATCCCTGGACCTCTCTTGTTTAAATTTTTTTTAAATGACATTAGAAACATAATTTCAAATAGAATTGAAAATGTTTTTTTCGAAAAACAACATATTGTTAATTATCCAGATGACACTAACTTTTAATTGTGGGTTCGGATTATATGGACATAATAGGAAGTGGGTGGCAACATAACAATGAAGTCAATTAAACAGTGATTTTTTTGAGAACAGACTAATATTAAATGAAGACAAAACAGATTGCATATTATTTAAAGTAAATAATTTAACTGACACGTGAAATAACGTTAGATATTCAAAAAATAAAAGATGAGGTTTTTTCTCCTTTTCTTTTTGGAATTATTTCCCAGATTTTTGTGTACTATCCTCTGTTGAAATAAACGATTTAATATATATATATATATATATATATATATATATATATATATATATATATATATATATATATATATATATATATATATATATATATATATATATATATATATATATATTTTTAATATATATATATATATATATATATATATATATATATATATATATATATATATATATATATATATATATATATATATATATATATATATATACATATATATATATATATATATATATATATATATATATATATATATATATATATATATATATATATATATATATATATATATATATATATATATATAAACATATGCCGACAGTGCTATCAACTAGGCTTAATAGATACTCTGTATATCCAGTTTAATATATAACTTAGTTTTCACTTCAAGGCTAAGCAATGAATAATAGAAGAAATCTTTCTTAATAAATATAGTTGCGATATGTTTGACATATTACATTATACACATATTACAGATGATATTTACATTTACGAATAATTTACTCACAACATATTATTTGTGGTTACATTTATTTAAATAGTACAAATTTATTTATACAAAAATCTATAACTATATGTACACCTAATATCTACAGTTGTTTGTAGAGCCATTGCACATTATCCATGCTTTAAAGCTACTTGAAAAATTAACGTCGGAGATTTCAAAATTAATCAATTGGTACGAATATCCCAGTTCTTAAATTGTAACCCGGTCAAAGTAGGTCAAAAAAATAGGAGTAAGCTTACAATAATTCGCATAAAGCTGAAAGTTGGTACGAATGTTGGGAACACCATAATAAGTGAAATGTGAAAAGTTCCCATACACAAATTCATCACCCACGGCAAAAAAAATTAAGTTAATGTCAAAGTTCGCATATATGGGTTTTTTGCATTTTTCAGCCAAACGGTAAGTTTTATCATAAAAATAGGTTAGACAAAAATTGTAGATCATGCAATTATCCATAAAAATTATTCCGACACTTTTTTCCGTAAGAATCACCATTTTTGAGATATAACGATTCAAAAAGTTGTGTTCTCCATAATATGCACGAATACGTCGCCTATACATTAATACAAGTAAACATATAAGTTTGTGTAACTAATACGTACAAATTGTGTGAATCTGAGAATATAAACACATAAAAGAAACCCAGTCCCTCATTTTATATGCTCGTATTACCTTGAGCAAGATCCGAACTCCAACCGAAAAAATTATTTGTTTTTTAAAACCTGGAAAGGCTCAACAGCGAATGGAAATATATTCTTCCAATAGTTTGTTTTTTTAAAATGCCAAAATCACATACTATTTTTACAGGCAATAACAGGCTGCGATATAACAACAGCAGTTTTCAGGAGGGGTAAAACAACAGTTTTTAAATTGTTTTAAAAAGCAAGGTTTAATTAATTGTGCAAAAGTTTTTAAAGAGAGTACACTCCACAAGCTGAAATCACCAACGGAATTCGCTTCCTTCTTTCTGTATGTGGAGCTCCAAAAAAATTACCTGCTTAGATAAGTTTCGATACTCATCTGTTGTAAAAAATACTCGTAACAATAAACGAGTGCAATTAGCTTGTCTCCCCCAACCTCTGCTTCTGCTCATCAACATCTAAATCTATTTCGGGTGCATTATCAAGTTCAAGTGTGGTTTGGTAATCAACTGGACCAGAAGACTGGGGTTGGAAGTTAATTGACGGTACATTGGGAACCATCCAGGATTTACTCCCACCTGCACCGGAAAAACTCCTTAACCTTCCGTGGCTAACACGCCGTCTGTGAGACCGACGAAATTTTCAGATTTTTCCCGAAAAAATCGCGAATAAGTTCTAAACTCAGTGCTAAAATCACAGTGAAGGTGAATTGTTGTTACGTTTGTTATTTAATATTATGTCTCTGAGACGGATGTTAGTTGTGGTGTTACTTCTGTGAGTAAGCTAATTTTTTGGTTTTATTTTGTAAGAGTTGTAATTAATCATTATTTCTAGAGATTATTATAAATATGGCTTCTTTAACTTATGAAGAAGAAGGCTACAACGTATGTTTGATAAATTTGAAACAGTCGTAGATGTAGCGGAAGATAGCGATACAAGTTTGGGAGAAGACAATGTTTAGATTCAAGAAGAAAATTCATACAGTGAAGAAGACATGACATGTCACGAATTAAATGGAGGTGGAAGCTGTGAACAGAGAAGAAAAACTCGCATACCTTGCATGATGGGAAAAGATGGAAACAGGTGGAGAAAACATTGTCAGCGATATCCAAGTGTGAGAACTCGACACCATAATATCATAACCCAATTTACCTGGAGTTAAAGGTGAAGCAAAAAATAAAATAACCCCAATCGAGATCTGGAGTTTATTTATTACAGATGCTATGTTAGAAAATATTGCTGTTTCCACCAACAAATATATTGTAGCAAAAATTAATTGGAAACATACAGAACAGCAAGAACGACATATATCGATGAACTGAAAGCCTTTCTGGGGCTGTTATATCTTGGTGGTGTAATGAAAAGTAATTTTCAAAATACCGCCGATCTATTCAGATCAGACGGTATGGGTTTAGAAATGTTTAGGCTAGCTATGTCCGTAGAGAGGTTTAAATTTTTGCTTCGAAACATTCGTCTGGACGATAAAGAAATGGACGATATGATAAATTAGCACCGATCAGAGATTTCTTTGAAGATTTTATTAATAACCTACCAAAATACTTCTCCCTTTCGCAATATAAAACAATCGATGAAATGTTATGGGCATTCAGAGGAAGATGTGGCTTTCGAGTTTCGAGTATACACACCATCGAAACCCAACAAATATGGATTAAAAGTTTACGCTCTAGTAGATGCAAAAATGTTTTATACCAAGAAAATGGAAATTTATGTTGGTCAACAACCAATGGAGCCATTTTATGTAAACACATCAAATATGTTTCTGGTACCGAGATTATGCCAGCCAATTTCTGGATTTAATCGTAATCTGACAACAGACAACTTCTTTTCAAGTATTCCGCTAATATATACTCTTCTCCAAGAGAATTAATTGACATTTGGACCACGTTATGCATCACTTGATCAAGCGACATTTCATCAATTCCGAGGTTATACTGCCATCTAACGCGACTATTTTATATTTATTCATAAAAAAATCAAGGATGTATAGAAATCTCTAATTCACCTATAGAAGTATTTTTAAATTAAGCGCCAAATTTTAAATCAGGGTTATTGTGTTTTGCAATACGTGACCAGACGACAGTTACGATTGAAACCTAATTATAGCATATTATTTATTTTTTCATAAAATGACCAACCGCCGCTGACATGCCTGTTAGTCATGTAATGCAAAATAGTCCACTTCGTTTTTGTTGAATAAAGATTTTATTATTTGTGGTTATGTTTGACTTTTAGGTAACTGTTGTGAGTACCTATTGATAGTAAATATAGTGTATACAGTTATATAGTGTTTATTATATAGTACATAGTGATATCTAGTGATAAAAGTTATAAATAATGGAGAGAGTCAGTTGTATAAAAAATACTACCAGGGCTGATTTAATTTTGAGGCTAGCTATGGAGACAAATTCAGAAGTAAGTTCATATTAAATTTATAAAATACAATTTACTTATATTATACATTTTTTGGTGTTAGAATGAAGCAATACCAACCAATAACATCCTAATGGGTGCTCCGAATGCTGTGCCAGTTTTAGATGTAAATAAAAATGAGAATATGCCATACAGAAGTTGTTCTACTTTAACTAACATGGCACCAATCTGTTTTGATGAAAAAATCGTTGAAGCTATTGATGTTTTAAAACCAAGTTTAGAGCTTAATAATATTAATGAGTTTGAAGACAATTTATTTGATAATAATATTACAGAGGCGCAGTTAGAGGGTGCATGTTATGTGGGTCAAGATTATACAGATAGTGGTATCAAGAAGTTTTCTGAGGGTTTTAACGCAAATATTTCACATAATATAACAGATATGGGGAATGTATATGTAGTTTTGGGTTATAACAATAATAAAGAAAATGTTTTTGGGGAAGAAACTTTTAATAATTCCAACATACAAGAAAATAGGGAGTCCAATGGTAATTTTGATGAAGTTTCTGTGGACTTATTGGAGCTAGAGGACTATGTTGATGAGGAAATTACCGAAAGTCCTATCGGTCGCCCTAAAAAAGGGAGGAAGAGAAAGTTTCCAGCTCAAAATCGAGAAATAAGGAAACTTCGCTGTATTCAAAATAAGACATACTTTACTAAGAAAGGAAATATAAAGGAGAAGAAAGAATTTAGGCAATATTTGTGTCGTTGTGAATGTTTTTCTCGAATTGGCGAGGAGAAAGTAAAAGAAGAATATGAAAAATTTTACAAAGTTACGTCACATGATGCCCAAAGAGCTCTAATCTGTGCAATGGTAAATGAGTGCCCTATAAAGAGAAAACAGTTAAAGGTTCACAAAAAATAAGCTCTACAAGACAATATAAAATAAATGGGATTATAGTCTGCAAGCCATTCTTTCTTCAAACATTTAGAATATCCAGTGGAAAGGTGAATTTGGCGTTGAAAACTTTAAAAAGACCAGAAGGGGTAAAAGACTGCCGTGGTATAGGAGGAGGAAGAAACAAAATATCAGATGAAAGGTTATAAAAAGTAGTTGATCATATTGAAAAATTTGCGAAATATAAATCGCACTATTCCCGAGAAAAAACTGATGCCCTGTATTTGCGATCTGATACCAGATTGCCTGTCATGTACAATTTATATAAACAGGAGACCAATAATTCACCAGTGTCTTTTTCTAAATATAAGAATATTTTCCTTACCCATTTTAACTTAAGGAGAAAGCCATTAAAAAAAGACACGTGTAACACCTGCGACCGATTAGAAATTTTAAAAAGTACCGGAACATTAGAGGAACAAAACAAGTTCACTAATGAAAAGAACAATCACCTAAAATTAGCTTACGAAGCAAGGTCTTTATTAGGAAAATAAACTTTTGGATTTAAAGAGTTTAATGACCTTCATCCCCGATGATGCAAAAAATTTTTACAAAAATTTGATCGGCGATCCAGATATTGAAGAAGATATATGTGGTTTCAATAAGGACTTTGACTTGGAACAAAATATTTCCTAATATGTATTTTCATTTAAATACCTAGTTATTTGTGATTTTTAATGTTTATTTTGAAAATTTTCCAAAATCAATAATAAAGATTTGTGAAGCCTAATTATGTAGTTTAGCATAATATGACCAAAAGGCAATTTTGGCTTATGGTCATAGTATGCGAAATAAAAATTTCTTACCTCTCCCACAAAGCATAACATGACCAAGCGACATTTTTGCGAAAAAAAATTTTTTGATTTGAAATCAAACCTCGAGTTTTTTAGTGACATATTATAAAAACTACATTTTATTATAAAAAAAGGTAACAATTAATCATTAATGGTTAGTTTTACGAAGCAAAACGTGGTCCATTTGTAGCCACTTTACAAAAAAATAAATCGAAAATACCACCAGATGTGATGATAAAGAGGCCCGAAAAGTCGACCATGTTCGCATTTGAAGAAAAAGAGGCCCGAAAACCATCGATAATTATCGCCTATAACAAGACTAAAGGCGGAGTGGATATGGCGGACAAATTATCCGCAGTCTATAATTACGCTAGGATTACACGTCGCTGGCTTCTAGTTCTTTTCTATGGACTATTAAATATAGGATGGTTTAATTCTTACATTATATATAAAAGTAATAATATCGACAAAAATATTCCACGGAAAGTATTTTTAGAAACACTGGCAAAACAGTTAATTGAGAACCTATAAAAAAGCGTTTCAATTGTAATACTGTTCCTAGAACGTCCAGATTGCGGATTCAAGAAATTTATATTTCAGCTACGGAATATGCACAAAATCACCCCCGACACATGGTCGATGCTCTTACTGCTCTATTGAAAAAAGTAGAAAGACCAGATTTAGTTACCATAAATGTAAAAAATTCATGTGAGCAGATAAGTGAAGTACTTATCTGCTATCTGTAAGGAGTGTGGTGAAATTTTGTATTTTGTTGTATTTTGTTCTTCAGTTTATAACTAATGTATGTGTAATTATTAATAATTTTTAATGTTTTACGATGTTTTTTAAATAATGTCATTGGTGGTGTTACCACAAAAACTGTTTCTATATTTAGTTAAAGACATTTTAAGAATATTATGTTATATTCACCCCCTTTGTTATTTAATAATTTCATTAAACGACGTGTAACAAATATAATTTTTCCATTTGTTCTTTTTAAAATCTTTACCCTAAAGGATAAAATTTTAAGTCATAATTTTTTGCAACTTGTTTATAGTTTTTTCTTAGCCGGTCTCATAGACGGATGTTAGCTTTCATTTTTAAATTAATCGTGTTAGCTACGGAAGGTTAAGGGGTTTTTTCCTTTAGCTTTTTTTAACCTTAACCTCAAACAAACCACAAGGTTTCAAAGAGAGGCACAAATACCGATGATTACTCACACTGCTACTTTTATTTACTTCGATGCCCATTGGACACATACTTTCCTAATTTTTCTTTAAACGTCCCAGACCCACCCCGGCGCCCAGCACCTCAGTTGCCGCGGCGCTTGCTGCGCGTGGATGTTTGGCTGGTCCGGGCATGGGATCATTCGAGATGTGCCCATTGCTGTATTAATTTAAAAATAAATATTTTGAATTAGATTGAATTGAATTTGAAAAACTCCCCAATAAATTGTTTTGAAATTGTAAAAGGGGATGTAGTGCTGTGCGGCTGCAAAAAGTTGGATTGTTCATTAGCATGTACCAGTTGACAGGGCCAGTCGTGTTCCAATGTTGAATTGCCAGAAGAGGATTCTTATATCAGCGAGGAGACACCTGATGCCACGCTCTCAGAACAATTTAGTTGTATCCAGCAGGAAGAAGAAGGAAGAGGAGAACGAGAAGAAGTTCCATTAGAAAATAATTATCAATCAGACGAATAGTATTTCTCAATTACTCATAATTCGCACCGCATTCATCATTTCCAAGCAGTAGTACCGGCCTACCAGGGAAAACATGTTAATATTAACGCGCCAACTACATACACTACCTCACAGGTGGCGTGGAAAGGTGCGCATATTATGGAGAACACAACTTTTTCAATTTTTGGAATCGCTATATCTCAGAAATGGTGATTCTTAGGGAAAAAATGTAACAACAATTCTTGTAGATAATTGCATGGTCTACCACTTTTGCCTAACCTATTTTTATGATAAAATGTACCGTTTTGCTGAAAAATGCAAAAAACCCATATTTGCAAACTGTGACCTTGAATATTTTTTTTTGCAGATGTGGGATCGATGGGGACTTTCCACATTTCATTTATAATGGTGTTTGCAACATTCGTACCAATTTTCAGCTCTATGCAAATTATTCTAACCTTGAATATCTATTTTGACCGGGCTATATATTGAAATAACTATTATTAAAACAATTTCGACACAGAATCAATCTCTTTGGAATCGATACTTAAATCAAACATCTCCAAACTATTATAATTTTGTATAATTCAGAATTCACTTATTCGGCAACTAGTCTGCTTTATGGATTGTTTTTGTTGCAAATGGTATATAACATTTTATGTTTTGACTTTTTGGCTATAGCACGAGTATTTTTTCATCACATATCATAAAAGCACTAGATAACTGTGATTTATGATATAAAATATTGGAAATTGTATCTAACACTGAATAGTCCAATCTCGATAATCCTAACAGCGACGATCTAGGTTTCCAACCTCTACAATCTGAGCATAAATTTAACTTGCAAATTTGTAGTAGCGTCAGAGGTTTTGATTTGGACTTTGGATGGAACCCATTGAAATAAGGCTTCAGTGAAAAATATTAAAGAAATTTTGTAGAGCGAGAGGTATTTATTTTGGTTAACTATAAATAGTTAACAAGCTACATATGATCTGATATTCAAATTAGTTTCAGGCGGCACTAGCCATTATTAAAATGATGATTATAATATAAGTTTTTCATCCTAAAAATTCATTATAAGCCATAAGCTGTGGGTCTGCAATGAAAGAAAATGATGTGAATTTAACAATAAAAATTATAGTTTAAAAAAACCAAACGTGTTTTTTACGTTTTAACCCTTTCACTGCTGAAACTGTGTATACTCGCAAAATAATTATCCAGTGGGCTCGAAGTGTTTTTGTTAACTCGCCTGTCATTCTTAAATTGGATCTGACTGCTCAAGACAATTTTATGTGCTAGTGTGACTTCCAAGCATCTAATTCGTCAGATTGACGAATTAGATGAATAGTAGTTCAGTCATTAGGGATTAAAAAAGGGGCTTACCTGGAAAAAAGTCGGAAAGTTTTGAAACTTTGTAGGATTGAAGATGCAAGATGGCGCCCAAAAATGCTTATCCAATTTATCCAATTTTTATCCAATATCTCGGAAAAAAGTTTATAAGGAAATTTTCCCTAAAGTTAACCGTTTAGGCATAAGAGTTCAATTTATGACAACATATTTCGTTAACTTCTATGAACTGCTTTATATATCTACATACTTAATATGCGTATATATTTGTCTCTCATAATAAAACGGTCTATTCAAATGAATTCTCGTAATATTTTCAGCTTATGATGAACCGGACCGACAGACACACAGACATACATTTCTAACCTGTGTGGAGCTACCAATGATAGACCTGGAGTACCTGAGGGGTTAACGACAACCCGCCGCGCCGCCAGATCGGCGGCTGGCTATTAGCATTCTTCTTTAAAGCGCCCTTCGAAACATATGGTTTGCGTGTCGCTTGTGACGATTGTATTGATTTTCGTGTATTGAAACGACTTTGGATTGTGATTAATTCACAATGTGATGGATTGTGATTAATAAATTTCCAGGGATTTTGTGCCTAAAGGGTTGACTTTAGCGAAAATTTTCATAGAACCTTTTTTGTGGAAAATGTTATTCTCTTTAATTTTGCTTTCTTCGTATTTTTTCGAAAAACGCACAGTTTTCGAGATATTTGCAAAATACCGATTCTGACCGCCATCTCGGCAAGATGGCGGCGCCGGCGGCAAGTCCCGATATGTGCATTTTATGGATTTTAGTTAGGGACCCCGAAACCTACAAACCTGCAAAGTTTCAAAACTTCCGGACTTTTTTCCAGGTAAAAATCCCCAATAGATGGCGTGGTCTAATTATGAAGCCACCCTAAAGAATATGCAACTGTATGTCCGTACTCGTTCTGAATTAGTCTATATCAAATATACTGCCGTCCTAAGGAAGACCACCCACCGCATCTGGATATTATACGCATACCGCATCTGGATATGGAATAATGAGTAAATCGAGCTCAAAGTTTAGGCAACCTTCAAAATGTGTACAAATTTTTATTTTGCAGCAAATGAAGACACTCACTTTATGTGAAAAAAAATTGTTTTTTTTTAGAAAAAAATGCAGTTTCTCCCCATATTTTGCATAAAAAGTAGATACTGGAAAAGAAAATTAAATTTTTATTAGAAAATGATAACAAAAACCACAGCATCTAGTCATTTTATCAGCACCCTCAAGTCATTTCATGAAAAATACTGGGTGTAAGGAATATTATTAGCAAAAAATGTACGCCTCTTTTTTTATATTACATTTATTAATTTTTTGAGATTCAGCAGCTAAAAACATAAATTTTTTGTTGCTTAAATTGTTTTCGTATCTCGAGTCGTACTCAAAAAAAATTATTTTTGTTTGTGTGGTTCAGAGACAGCGGTTTTTATTTTTTCTCTGGAAAGCGTAGCAAGATATGACAATTAATATATAAATTATAGAAAAATGAGTGGTGTGAATTTTTCATCAATAATATTCGATAAAATGGCCCTCGGGATGCAGCCTAGAAATTTTAATCGAATTACGGCGAAACTAACCCCTCAGCACCGGCATCTTTTAGATATTTTTAAGAAACTGTTATTTTTAAAGATATCTTGGATTTAGCATTTCCGGGTCTATGTTTAAATGAACTGTTTTTCATAGAATAAGGAGTCACAACTTTCCGTTTGTACATGATATTTAAGGACCTTTTTTCCACTGAAGTAAAGCAAACTTATAAAAGGATATTATTAAATTATTATGTCCTTATTATATGACTAATCTTATTTGCATTGAACTTTGAAGATTTTACGTTGTTTCTTGATCAATTTTGATGAACTTTGATAAATAAATTTGATTATATATCTCGAATTATTAAATTTATGAAAATTATAATTATGATTATGAAAATATCCCGATTATTCCAATCACTACTAGCAATGCGCTACCTCTCCCAATATAGCTGCACTGAATACTCCGCACTCCCCAGTACTCTTAAAAAAATTTCATGTAAAAATCAGCACCATCGAATTCAGTTTGTTCCGCATCTCTAAGTTGAAAATTGGTAAAATTACAGCCCATAGTTTTCCGTTTTTCGTTAATATGAATTTAAGTTGTTTAAGAAAAATTCTGAAAATTGGCATGTAAGATACTTATTACTTACCGATCGCAATAATTTATATCAAAATCGGTACGCTAATAAATTTGCAATAAGGCGCAATATCAAATTGTTCAATCGGACGCAGTAATAGGTACTCCAATTTCAGCAAATCCAGAAACATTTTTCATATATTTTATCGTATTTTTACTAACTCTCGAAGTAGTTTCCACAAACACCAAAACACTTTTACTTTGCTCGACAACCAAGTTGGCATCATCGGGAGACGATTAAAACTCATCAGTGTTATCATTACATCAAAGGTCCCCGCTCCTTCCAGTATTTTTATTATTTCGCATTTTTTAACTTTGGTATTAAATATCCTTACGTAAAATCATCTGCTCAACAACTTTTCTTTGAAACTTTTTTCTCTAAAATCATTACTTTTTCCATTACGTAAGTGCCATTTTCAAAATTATTTTGCAATAAAAAACCATGACGCGTATCTTGCTCATCGTAACTTTGTTAATATGCGTTAAGATCTTTCATTCAAGCCGTATTTCAATGGGTTCGGTTCAATATCAAAATCCACATTTTTTCTCCGACACCTCTACTGAACCTAATAGACATAATAATTTTGAAATTTTACTTTTAACACAAATAAGAGAATATTATTTTTTTAATATTTTTATTGGCTTTTTTACTCTCTTGGTTTTCCTTTGATAACATAAACCCACATGCCTAATTAATAAATTCAGATTATCGAAGTTGCACTGTATTACAAAAAATTACGATTACGCGATCTTGTTGGTTTACCAAATGATGTCACACATCATGCACAAAAAGAACGGTTATTTAAATTACACAGAATACCAATTGCAGAAGAGATTGGGCTTTTACAATAGTAATCCCAACTTTTTCAGCCGATTTCTTTGTATTGTACAAAAAATATACTTCTAAATTTCTAATGGAAGGCACACATTGAATCAACCAGAATGTTTAGAAAGATTTAGTGGCATATCTAGAAAGAAAAAAACAATTAGTAACACTTGTGCTGATATCAGATTAATATCGGAGATAAGTTAAATGTGATAATATAAGGGTGAATCACTGTGACCTAAAATGATTTATTAATTTATCACTCAATTATTTCAACAACTATTTCTATAAAATCATAATTTTCTGTAAACAAAATTCTATATTTTGTCAGTTTTGAGGCGTTTCATATCTAACTAAACATAAAAAAATATATCTAAATGAAAAGTTAAATTATTACATACCGAGTGACCAGGGATCATAGAAACCCCCCCCCGTTTCCACAGTTCTTGAGCTATCCAATTTTGCAGCAGTAATGTACGTCCGATTTTTTTTTCGACGTCTGGTTTTGACCGAAGTGACCTTAACTTTGGAATTTTAAATATAACACCTTCCATATTATTGCATTTTTTGCATGCTGAGAATATTCTGAATGCTATAGAACAATATTGGGGATTTTTTCAAACCATTTGATTTGTTTAGAGCCAATTTCATTTTTGAATCTAGAGTGCCATGATTAGTCTAATTTGTTTCTAATGGGCTGGTATAACCCCAAAAAATGAAATAGAGAAAAAAAAATGACGTCTTTTTTTGTCCATTTTGACCATTTTCCCAAAATATCATCATGGTAAACCAATACCATAAAATAATACATTTTGCTATCCACTGGATTTATCCTTCCTTTTGAATGACAAGGACCCGAAATCCGCACCTATGATTTTAGTAATCATGTCGCGATCAATTTCGTATGTACGATGACAATTTATGTTCTGGTTTGCAGTAACTCCTGTGCCGATAGACATCAATTCTTTATTTTCAGGAAAAGGATTATGACCTTTTCGAGCAACGATTTCAACATTTCGAGCAACATTTCCAATTTCTCAATGTCACGATTGTCTGGAGAAATCTGCGAGGGTCTCATGTCGACGTGTTGTAGCGTGAGATACTCCGGAAAAATTTTCACTTTGCGTCGGGCGGCGCTGCGGTCAACTTTACGGCGCGCTAGAGGTCGGAGGAAAAAAATAAAAAAACGAAATCGCAGGTCTGAACACGCTCTACAAGATTCATAATAGACAATTTTTCAATATCTATTACGAGAAAAGAGAAAATAGCAAAAACCAAATTTAACTACCTAAATTTTTGACTTTGTCGATTGATATCTCAATAACCATGAACAATAGGTAAAAAATGTATAGAGCGTAATTTGTAGAGCGGGAAAAAAGCTACAAAAAAGTATTCATTCAAAATTATCGTATCTCAACGGAAAACTGAGTTATTGAAAAAAACTGAATTTAACAACCCTTTTTTCAAAATGGCGGGAAACGCACA
>CAXKVY010002946.1:217500-220439 GCA_964058915.1 Tetropium fuscum | reverse complement strand
TGTATATATATATATATGTATATATATATATATGTATATATATATATATGTATATATATATATATATGTATATATATATATATGTATATATATATATATATATATGTATATATATATATATATATATATGTATATATATATATATATATATATGTATATATATATATATATATGTATATATATATATATATATATATATATATATATATATATATTTATATATATATATATATATATATGTATATATATATATATATATATATATATATATATATATATATATATATATATATATATATATATATATATATATATGTATATATATATATATATATATATAAATATATATATATATATATATATATATATATATATATATATATATATATATATATATATATATATATATATATATATATATATATATATATATATATATATATATATATATATATATATATATATATATATAAATATATATATATATATATATATATATATATATATAAATATATATATATATATATATATATATATATATATATATATATATATATATATATATATATATATATATATAATATATATATATATATATATATATATATATATATATATATATATATATATATATATATATATATATATATATATATATATATATATATAAATATATATATATATATATATATATATATATATATATATATATATATATATACAGGGTGAGTCAGTTTTTTGTAGACAAACTTTAACAGGGGATAGAACGCACGTTTTTAAAAAGAAAAGTGCCTATAAAGATATGGCCGATCTAGCTTCCTAAGGAAGATACAGGGTGTTAAAATTTAATTTTTTGTTACATTAATGTGTAATATTTTCTGAACGGAATGATATATTCACTAAATATTTTACACATATCTTAACCTGCATAGGATCAACATGTTGTATTGTTCCTGTCGAAAATACTATAGTGGATGTTACTTTTTTCGGGTACTTCGACTATTCTGCATAATAGAACTTTTTTTTCGTACGCCACTGACATTATCTGATACATATTTCTAAAATAACGGCCCCTTAGTAACAATTTTGATCTCTTGTAATTTTGCTCTAACTATGACAGTTTTCGAGATATTGGCCGTTGTTTCTCTGACAGTGTAATGTCGTTATTATAATTTTTTTTTCTCGAATTTTCTTTATGACTTATAAACGAACGCTTAGATTTTTTCATGTTTGGGGGATAATGCCTATTAATTAAGGCGCATAAAACAAGCGGTAAGAATGTTCAAAAACTTGCACAGTGGCGGGGTGGAAGGGGTGCTCCACCCCTTTCGTAAACAGAATTTCTACGCCAAAGACTATATAAAAAAAACTGTTATTTTCATTATCCACATACAGTTTCACAAAAATAATGTCCCTTCTTCTGTTTCGAAATTCCTGTGCGTTTCCTAGTTATTTTGATTTTTAGTGTTTGATGTGGTACTAAATTAAGTAATTTATTTATTAGCAATAATAATTATCGGCTAAATATTTAATTCTTTCAACGAAACCTACCTAAATATGGTTTGTTAAGGATTCTAAAAAGCCGAAATCTCTTTATCTCTTTCCAAGTAATTACAATTACAAAAAAAACATTAGATGAACATTGATGTTAATGTTTATGGAGATATAAATATTTTTGAATTTATAGCAATATTTAATTAACAATAAAATTGTGGAATAAATAACAATTGTTAGCAATAATGATTTATAAATAACAATTACAAGAATTAATAACAATAACACTAGTACCTACATACATAAAATTAGATACTTTGTTCAAAATGTAAACCGTTCTTCTCAATACACATTTCACTGCGACGTATCATAGAACGTCTTAAGTTAACTAAATGATGCACCCTTATTTCATTGCAAGCATCTCTAATGCGATTTTGAAGTTCTTCAAGTGTATTAACCGGAGTGGTATACACTATTTCCTTAATGAATCCCCACACAAAAAAGTCAAGTGGTGTTAAATCGGGGGATCTGGGAGGCCACGCCACTGGACCTCCACGACCTATCCACCTCCCTGGATAGTTATTGTTTAGCCAATTTCTTACATTTCTGCCATAATGGGCCGGGCACCCATCAAGTTGAATCCAAGACTGTCTTCTTAAATTCAAAGGAATGACTTCCCATATATTACCATGGTGTTCTTCTAAAAATTGTAGGAAATTTTCTGAATTTACACGTTGTGACAAGAAATAAGGTCCAAACACGTGGTTGCCGTAAATTCCAATCCAGACATTTGTACTAAATTCATGTTGAAAACTTCGTGGTCGAATGGCATGTGGGTTTTCATGTGCCCATACATGCAGATTGTGAAAATTTACTATACCACGACGAGTAAAACAAGATTCATCAGTCCACAGTATATTGGATAAGAAATCCCTATTATTTTGAATGGAGTTAAGAACCCACCTACAATAAGTAAGTCTTCGTTCAGCGTCACCTGGACATAAACCTTGAACAGGTTGAAAATGATATGGGCGTCTGTGATCCCGTTTTAAAACCCGGGAAATTTTACTTTGGGAAATACCAAGAGCAATAGCAGCACGTCGAGTACTTGTCGTTGGGTTCCTATTAAATTCCCGCAATATACGGTCTCTATCTCGTCCACGGTTGTTCTGTCGGCCCCCGGGTACATTTTTCAAACCCTGGTTAACAAATCGACGGTGGATACTCACAAAAACGGAATGATGAGGTTGTCGTCTATTTTGAAATCTTCTTCGATACTCCCTAGCTGCGTATCTTGAATTCCCATTTGCGAACCCATAAATAAAATGAATGTCGGCTTGTTCGCTATTTGTAAATGTAAACGGCATGTTACACTAATTAAAATCTGGCAAATCACATAAAATAACTTTTTAATCTTAAAAATAATAATTAGTAACAGTGAAAAT
>CAXKVY010002946.1:180000-210000 GCA_964058915.1 Tetropium fuscum | reverse complement strand
TTTTTTCGAAGTCGGTTAAAAAGAGCGCGAGTATAGCAGTAGTCGTCGTAGTCCAGTCGTAACAAGTGCGTGTGGTGCAGGCATTGCATACTTACAGACATTACACACATTATGTTCCGTGCATTGTTATTACAATCCATTGTCGAACTCAAATGACAAATTAAATATCTCTGTTTACATTGTGTTTGATTTGTTTTACATATAACGGGGTTATTCCGTTATATAAGAAACCTTCAAAACGTTAAAAATATATAGGTTCAAGAGAAAAAAAATACAATCTTACAAGTATACTAAAAAGAAAGTTCCCTTATACGAAATTTGATAAAATAAACATATTTTTTGTAAATCTATGCTTTTGATTTCCAATAAAAATCATCAGGGAGTATCCGTATCGGAGCGAGATAAACGTAATGACAGATACACATTGTTATGTGACTCGAAATAAGGCCGACGTGTGTCGCGAACTAGTTGAAAAGGAATTTAGCTGATGAGTCATGCGAATTCCAAGGGCTCTTAAATGAGAGATTAGACTGTAGGTCTTTTTTTTTACATTTTGTAGGGCCATTCCGACTCGTTAAACATTCTACCAGAAATACCAAAAATATTAAAGCCACCTAAAAAAAAATAAATATATAAATATGTAATCTGAGTAAAAATTAGTTTCGTAAGTGTAATCATTCTTTAATAATTCTTAATCATTTAATATTTTTATCTGGATCTTCCTGAATCAGTGGCGTAGCAAGGGGGGCAGATCGTTGAGCCCCCTCCAAATATTAAGTACTATACCCATAATTCGAAGAAACAAACCTCTGCCGGTAGATACGATATAGATTTAGATCTGCGAAAAATTAGTATCTATGGCAACACTGCAAAGCACAAAGCACAGATGAGCGCAAGCCAGTTCAGATTGGATTCGGCGAACTCGGTAGTCTGTCTATGTTAGAGCATTGTTTGTTGTAGTGAAAAAGTGACAAATAAAAGCGAATGTGTTGCGAGTAATGAGTAATACGAGTGAAAAGAAATAACCACAGCTACAATAATTAGTAACCATTTTTATCAACTGTTAAGAATTTGGATTATTTAAAAATGTTAAATATATTTTTTCAATGTCTTGAATGACATTGAATGAATTGTTTTTGATTTTTTTGCCCTATAACTTTCATGAAGTTTTGATTACTAGAAAGTTATTAAACATTTTTCTAGATGGTCGTATTTTTTTGCCAGTACTTCTAGCGAGGCAGTATTTACAGGCTGCCACATTGAAGTTAGTAAATTCAGTAAATTTATAACTTTGAGCTCCATATTTGTCATAATGAGCCTATTTTGGGCCAGTAGCTTTAGAATAAATTAAAATTTACACGGTTCTAAATTATTCAATTGTATGTAAAACAATTAGAACATGTTTCAAAACAATATTTTTTTGACTGGAATAAATGACCCAAATATATAACAAAAATAAAAAAATTTCAAAATTATTTGCCATTTTTCTTAAAATCGAAATTTCCTGATAATTTATTCATCACGCCGAGAGGTTCTACCCCCATGTTGTGTATACTACATAGACACAACATGGTGACTACATTATAGACTTGGTTATAATATTCAACTGTTTTCAACCGTTTTGAATCAAATTAATTTTATTCGCGGATCGAGCTTTGATCAGTTGGTTGGTATAATACACACGTAAAGTTTGAATTTTAGAAAACACCGGCATTTAAATTTCAAAGCGTCATTAATATATTTCAACCAGTTTTATTAAATAAAATATTTCATTTGCGACTATTATTCCCGTTTTTTTCAAAATTAAATTATATTTTAATTCCTCTCGATTTTTAAACGATCTGTGGAAGAATAGTATGTATGATCCCTCCTAGGAAGAGCCACATTTCTGGACTCCTGGAGGTGTTGTTGCATTCCTGGAGGCTGGAGGTGTGGAATCTTCATAGTCGTGCAGGAATGTCAGAATTATCCTATATGTCTACAATATAATATTTACTAGCGCCGTAAGTTTTAAATTTAAAGGATGATTATCAGTAAAATCAAAAATAGTCGCCCTTCACAATTCCCTACAAAAATCATTGATGTAGCTTATTTATTAGTTTTTTTCCAATTTTCCCAATTTATCGTCTAACAAATATGGACTACAAGCTAACTAGGAGATATTTGCCACCAAATACCTTTCTTCCATAGAACAGATAGCTCAAATGGGAAATTGTGAAGACGAAAAGACTGAATGAAGACTAAAAATTAATGGATCACAAGTTTCACCCTAATTAAACGAGTAAAATTGCCATGACTCATTGTTATAAGTGCAGATAATCAATCAAAAACCAAATAATTAATACCAATAAATTTTTTATTTAGGATAATATGTTTAACTATAGTGTTTTCGTTTGATATACAAACTAGAGTAAAAAATTGTGCGGCATTTTACAAAGAAAACCCGTACCAATTACTACAGATGCGGTAAATATCACTATGCGATACAAAAGGATATTTAGTGTAAAATTGTACCTATCCGCCACAACTTCTTGTGAATAGAATTAGGGAATTAGGCCGCAGCTTACCATATCGGTCGCTATCCCTCTTCAACTCATATAAATCCCATTTCCCTTCTCGCTCAGCTAGAAGACACCTGAATGAACAAGCCGGCGGTTTACTGGCTTTACTGCTCAGTGACGTATCCTCATGCGTCTATACGCATGATGATACGTAGTGATACAGTAGTGAAGACAGTAGAAGATACTGAAGACAGTAGTGAAAGTGACTTACTTTCAGATAGTGAATAGTGATATGAATTTCTGATGTGAGTTTTTTTGAAGAGTGCTACTAATAAGTGACAGTGAAAAATACCAATGTGTGTAACTATATACTGGTGAGTTAATTTGTTATTTGCGGGATATGTTATTATTTCCACATATAGTTCAATGAGATATTCATATCACTATTCACTATCTGAAAGTAAGTCACTTTCACTACTGTCTTCATTTACATTTATTATGACTGGTTTAACGGGAGTATCCGGAGCATCCATCATAATATCGAGATCCCACATTCTTGATTCCACCTTCTTCACATGGTCTATACATTTTATCCAGTTGGCCGCATTTACTTCGTTGATTGCACCACTGAGAAGTTTTTTCACATCAGCTAACTTAAATGTTGTATTTTCTCTAGCAACTTTCCCTTTTATTTGTGCCCAAATAAGGTCAATTGGGTTTAGTTCGCAGTGATATGGAGGCAATCGAATTACCTCCATTCCTCTTGCTTTGGCCATTTAATCCACTACGTACTTCTTGAAAGCTGGAAAATGTTGACTTGCCAGTGTCAACAATTCTTTAAGTAGTGAATCATCGTGTTCAATGTTTCTTTCTTCCAGCCAGTCTTTAATTTGCCCTTTCCGCCATGCAGTTGTGGGCAGCTGTTCTGTGAGAATGATAAGATTATTGTTTTTTATTTTATTTCCTATATTACGATAATTGCGCGCGCCACTGAGAACCGCATTCCGTTAGTTTGCATATCAAACGAAAGCACTTACTTAACTAATTTGCTAAGTTCATTTTACTCCACCAGGTGTCTTTTCATATTTTTCATATTATATTTGCTATCCAATATTTACGGTATTCTAGTAATTTATATTTATGTGTTAAATGATGGTTTCCTTTGGCTTAATGACCCTGAAATAATAACTTGTAATAACCGATCTACAAAAATTATGAATAGGTGTTATCGGTTGGCTGGTCCTGGTCGGGCGATTTGAGTTTCTTAACATAAAACATTTTTTTTCTAATACGGCACAATGATTTCTTCAGGATGTATTATTACCGACGCCGACGGTTACGTAACCCGTAGTGACAAAAAGCACAAGCAAGAACCTCGCTCCAATCATCAGAATAAGAAGTTAAACGGTACGAACGGAAAAGGTCAAATGTTTTCGGCATATCAAAGCCTCGGTGATATTCAATTAAAAAGGTAGAAATATTTCATAGGAATTCAAAATACTTGTTCTAGATAACGAGGCTGATGGTTCGGTTGATAACCGTCACTTGTACGCTGCAGTCGGACTGGTTCTCTTTTGTTTCTGTAGAGTGATTTACGCCATTAATTTCTATGATTTATTTTCGCTTTTTCTCCGCATCCAATAACCGAATTCCTATTTAAATGTACGGTCATTTATAGGTTGACACATGCTCATATTAATAAGTAGAACCTCTCAGTGCCTCTGTATTTCTTTATATAGCCTGTATTACTTTACAAACCATCAGTCGGGACAATACAAGATAAGTTATGCCGCCATAATATTAATACAGCCTCAATTATTCATATCACGGACTGACGTTATGCGCGCCGCGGTCTAAAATGCGTTTGCAGTTGAGCATATCTTATAGACTAAGAGTGACATTTTTCAGTGATGATTTAGTTAAGGCCTCTTTTTTTAGAGAATGTTTTGGGGGACATGTATAACTGTCATCCTCATATTTTTTATAGATAGGGGCTTTCTGCCCCCCTCCCTAACTGATATCAGGGTTAATTCTCACGGATGAGACATAGGTACATGCCCCATTCCCCCACAACATTCTCTAAAAAAATAGGCCTTAACTAAATCATCACTGAAAAATGTCACTGGCTCTTCGTCTATTACTGACATAGTATCATGGTATCCAATGATCTATCTACTAATTGAGTTAAAAAACGCAGTATTTCGTACCTAAACTGTTATTATAGAAAAATTGGCTGTAAATGTTTTTTTTGCTGTTATGTTATACCAACAATTTTTCACATATTATTACGTAATTATCTCAAAATATTGCTTCAAAAACTGCGTTTTGACAATTAAATTATCAATCATTTGGCAGTTCTAAACTCAGGAACGTCATTCAAAATGTCATTCTTGGCATAAGTTCTAATAATTAAGCAATATCTCAGTTCAATTAATAATAATTTTTTCAAGGTGCTTGAAGAAGGTAAATTTAATATCTATTATTTAAGTCTATATAGCGCGTAACAAATTGAAACTATAAGCTAGTTGTTATTCAAGAGCTCGATACAGTATCCTCCGCAATTGACCCACAGTTTCCACACTTAAAAACGTGAATTCATGTTTCATGTAAAAGGCAATATTACGAGTATTTCGGCGGCACTTGTTGACACCCCGGGCTGCACTTCCAAAAACATTCCGACAGCCAGTCCAAAAACTTTGTAGCTGTCGTGGATGGTATGTTCTTAGGCCCGTTTTTAGCTCTGTAGACTGTACTGAACTCTGAGCTGGGTCTGGAAGAAATACCTGAAAAGGCGTCTTCTAAATTCGTAAAAGATACGAGACTTGCTATACTGACGTTTACTTCCATGGACGACGTCCTTGGTAATTTAGCAAAGGTATAGCCATCTTTTGAGACTCCGGATTCTCTGTACGGTCGCCAGCAACGATGCATTGCTTGGTTGGGATAGGCACTGTCAATTTGATACATTTTGTGACACAAGTGACTTGCTAGTTTATAGTTTGGTATCTATGTATGGTGAACGTAATATTCTGTAACTATATTCATTCAACGTATAGTTAGTTGTAAGTCAAAACCACGTGTGTACTATATATGACTATGATATTAGCAAACTTGGAGTATTCATTTATTACCATAGATCGCATAAATCTTGTGGTTTCGTTGTCAAGCATTTGATGTACCTAAAGTTGTAACTTTTTGCCTCATGGAGGATAAAAAGCGTAAAGGTGGCCTGGATAGATTGCACGATAAAAAGAAAAAGATATTACAAATTGAAGCCGAAAATGTGTTAAATTAGCCAGTTTTTTTTAATAAACCTGATTCAGTGACTTAAAAATTAAGCATTATTCAGCCTTCAACTTCAAATGAACCTTCTACGATCAGCATTCCAGACGAGGTTGACTATATCACAGAAGATCTTACGATCGAGACACAAGAAATGGCAATGGCAACCACCAGCCTTTCATGTAGTTCTAGTACACTAGTCTCCACCAGCCTAGAGCCAAATCAAACAATTTTAGAAAACATCCAAGTGGAGGAAGTGAAGTGCCTCGGAAAGTGTAAAATTTATTTGTGAAATCAAAAAGATCTGACATTGATTTATTTTTTAAGAAGCATCCACAATAACCATTTAAGGATACGCTACCATTCTCTGCAGAAAAGGCTTTTTTGCGTGAAAATGGGTCTAATCGGAATTGGTTAGGTTATGATTCAGCAACATCCAAACTTTTCTACTCCGGGTGATTTTTGCGACGGGCTGACGATAGGTCATCATATTTACCAAAGAATTAAAGAACACGAGTTTAGTAAAACCCACGAACATTGTGTTGAATCATATATTATGAAGTCAGAAAATAAATACATCATAAGTCTTTTATTTTATGATCAAAAAAATCTTAGAAACGGAAGTTAAGAAAAGTGCCTGGTTCTAGAAAGAATCATTGATATTTTAAAAGTTATTTGAAAACGAGGTCTCAGTTTTAGAGCGAAGAAAAATGAAGGAGCTTATACATTGGACGATCCCAATTTGGACCATGGCAACTTTTTGGATTTAGTGATTCTTCTTGGTAAATATGATTTGGTATTAAGAGAGCACTTGACAATGGTAACTCATAAAAGTAAGGAAGCACGGGGTCGTTTCTTATGAAAATCAGGGCCTAGTTCGAGTAAACGCAAACTGGGTCGAGAATATTTGCTGACACTTTTGTCAAATAACACAATATCTCTTATTATTCCAACAATTTCATCATTAATGAAAAATAGCCTAGTAACTGAAATCAGAAAAGCAACAATTTTTTCTGTGTCAAACTTGACACGCAAGATGTATCAGTTAAAGATCAACGTTCGATAATGATTCGGTATGTGTTAGATGATGATATTAGAATGTAGAATGCTTGCTGTAGAATGCATAAATGATACTTCAGGACAAGGCTTTATGAATTTACTTCAAAAAGTCTTAGATAACAATAATTTAGATGTTAAGAATTGCATAGGAACTGCTACCTATGGTGCAGCAAATATAAATATGAAAGGCCAATATAATGGCTTCACGGCTTAGTTAAGAAAAAATTCTCCTGGACAAGTTCATGTGTGTTGTTACAGCTATGTATTAAATTTAGTATTAAGTGATTGCACCAAGTCTCCGATTGTAGCCGCTGTGTTTTTTAATCTGTTAAATAGTTTACCAGTTTTCAGATAAGAATCTCATAACAGAATAGACATATGGCGTGATAGGAAAACAATTCAATCCAATAAGAGATTGCAAACAATTCGAGAAACTAGATGATTGTCAAACACAAAGCTTTAATCTGGGTTTTCGGCAAATATAAAGTTCAAACCAAAGCGTTGTACGCTGAAATAATAACATTAATCAAAATTGAAGAAACGCAAGATATAACTCCCGATGTTAGAGCGAAAGCCAGAAAGGAACAATAATTATTGAAACATGAAACAAATTTGATTGCACAGATTTATCTCCGAGTATTCAGTATTACGGAACCCTTGTCACTATTTACAAACCAGCGGATTAGATCTCTTAAAAAGTCAACAATTGATTCCTGCTGCACTTGTTCAACTTAGATCCATTCAAAGAGATATGGCAAGCATTCAATTAGAAGCAGGTAAATTTATTAATTGAGCTGAAAATGGATTTGAATCTAGAGATGAGGATGTTCAATTGGAAAATAATTTGCCTGGAAAACGATTCAGGAGAGTTAAAACAATGTCTTATGAGGATCCGATGGAAAATGTTTATTCAAAATTAAGGGTTGAAGTCCACAATGTTATTTTAGATCGATTAATTGAAGCATGGATTCAAGACAACTCTACTTGGATCTAAATATTCTGTCGCCTTTTAAAAAAATAAAAGAAAACCCTATTCCACCAAACGCCAAACACTCTTTGACAACGACCGTCTTTTCGGCATTTTCAAATTTTCAATGGCGTCTGCTTCACAAGTGCTACCATCTAGCGCGTCTGCCTAGTCGGTTACTTGGATAAATTATATTTCCACACATTTTAATCACGAAGTGATTAGCATTTAACGAACTATACACTATGTATTTCTAGAGTGAAACCTTTGGTATCTCATTACGCGTTTTTTTTTTCACGCAAGCTCTTAGTCTATTAGTCTTACGAAAAAAAAGTAGTGATGTTTTTGTAGGCAATTTTCTGAGCTACAAATTTGATAACAACAATTTTTTCGATAAAAGTTACTGTTCACGAGATTTTCACGAAAAACCGCTTTTCGTTTTTGACCCCGAGTATCACCTTCAGCGGCACATTATCAATGGAGACTTTTGGGATATTGTTTAGAACCACCAAAAGAAGGTTCATGCAAAATCCAGCTTTCCTCTAATTTTTCCGAAGTTTGGCATTTTTTGTCATTCTTCCCTGAATTATAACGCGAATATAAGAATGCAAAGAATAATGAGCGAGACACGATATATCTATTCATTTCAACTCATTTACATTTGCAGTTTTGATACGCCTCTTTTAATCAGTGCGCAACTTTATTGAGAATTTAAGTAAGATAGAAAGAGACAGTTGTCTCAAGTTTGTCTAGACTTAATTCTATGACAAGTAGATATAACTGGCCAGGGCCGGCTTCGTTATGAAACAGTGATTAATAAATTTCTTGTCTAGGAGATATGGACATTTGGACTAAGTTGCCAAATTTTATTAAATTTTTCCTTCGCGCAGAAGAAACAATAAAAAACAAGGGAAAAATAAACAAATATATTTTTCTTAAATATGTTTAATAAATTGCTAAAAGGGATTTAATGCATTAGTAAAAGCATTTATCATGATGATAATTAATCAGTGGATTATAATTTAAAAAAATATGACAGACCTATGCTATATTATTATATATCTAAAGATGAATTTTCATCTGATGCATCCGTCTTTATTTTCAGCATGCAGAACAATGTAGCTTTCCTCCAGTGATAACAATAATAGAAATAATAATTTATTAATCCAAACGACCGTACAAAGTCAAAAAAATGGAAAATAAATGAGAAATATATCAAACATAAAATATGAACAAAATGCAAAAAATAACACAATCTACTGAAAAAGTCGTTATTGTAATTAAATCATTTTTGACAGATATTTCAAACTTACTCAAGTTGTTATTTCTCATGCTTATGTCTAGCTTACTATATAATACCACTCCGGCATATATGGGTTTGATTTGAACAATTCAAGCTTATTCAAAGTACGAGTACATTGCAACTTATTTCCTTGATGTGTGTTATATTCATATATAATACAAGTGCTCTAGGGTTTGCCGACAATATTTGTCATTCACAATACGCGTTGCTGCTGTCATGAAAAATTGATTATTATTTAAATAAGATTTAAATGAAAATAAAATTTATTTAAATAAAATTGTTTTCCAAAACCAGCAGCAACGAGTAATGAATTAATGACAAATATTGAAGCAAAACTGAGAGCACGAGTTGTATTAGGAGGACAATTCAATGAAACAAGAATGTTCATTTTGAGAGAACACCAAATAGTATATAATTAAATGCCAAGTGTGTTGCTCATTTATTTGACATAATTTAATTTCTTGTCGTGCGCATCGTGTAATTTTCAAAATGAACCGGTTTGATAATAAAAGTACAAAAGTACAATTAAGAAGTAGCAAATTCTACCTCAAGTAATACAAAAAGATGCCATCAGTCAAATTGGAACCAGTTGTTCTTGTAATTGTTCTTTAAAAATAAAATTCATAGTGTTTTTGACGTTTATATGACATAAATATTGTGGCTCGCAGACTCTATTGCCTCTCATTTGACGTAAATATTGTCATATACAGTGCGTTAGAAAAGTAATGGATAAATTCACTAATTCTTAAGACTGACGTTTCTATTGCGCTCTAGGTGTTCCTCACATCTGGAACACCTAGAACAAGTCATCGATATATTTTTTTAATTGCAACAATATATTCTCCCGGCAGATTCTTGTAGATTTCGGCAATATAGCACACTTCATATTTATTTTGAGAAACAGGTTTAAACGAATTAATAAAAATTTATTCATGACAATTCTACTAGTACACAAAAATACCATACTGCTGCATTACAAATAACAATTCGAAAAAGTGTGCTATGACTCGATTGAAACAAAACACTAGGGTGACAGTAAATAATGTTGTCACTGTCAAAAGAAAGTGTTGTTAATCATTAGAAGCAAAGATGTTATCCGAATAGAAATATTAATTGTGATAGACTACGGTGATTTAACCCGAACACACAAAGAAGTTTGTGATATGTTTAATGCGAAATATGAAGGTAAGAACGTCAACAGTAAGCAGGATTGAAGAGAAGTATTATAGAGAATAGAGAGCATGGCACTGTCAGAGATCTTCTGAGAAGTGGACGTACCAGAGTTGTTAATGATAAAAATAGTTTAAATGTTTTGTTATATGTCCATGAAAATCGGCATTCAATCAACGCCGCGAGGAATTACAGTTATGAATGGATAATATGAAATTTCATAAAATCCTGAAGAACAACAAGTATCATCCGTATAAAGTTAATTTAATACATGAGTGAAACGAGGATGATCTAAATCGACGTGTTCAATTCTGCCTGGAAATGTTGGAGATAATACGCGTAAATCTCACTTTTTTTTTAACAAATTCGATTTTCGGACGAGGCGACGTTTTCCTTGCATGGCGTTGTGAACAGGCAAAACTGCAGATAATGGGATAGTGACAGGCCAAATTGGCCAATTAAGACTAACACTCAATATCCACGAAAAATAAATGTATGGGCGGGTATTATTGGAAGTAGGATTTTGGGGCCATATTTCTTTGAGGGAAATTTAACCGGAGAGACTTATTTAGATTTTCTCCGCAACGACTTAACCCCCGCACTTGTCGTATTGTTCCCATATATTGACGATCCAGACATTTCAGCCAATGCAATCTGGTATCAGCAAGATGGAGCACCCCCTCATTATTCAGTAAATGTCCGTCAATATTTACACGAGGTGTTCCCCGGGCGGTAGATTGGTCGAAGAGGGCCTATATGGAATGCCTGCTCGATTGGATTTCTTCCTTTGGAGTTACTTGAAAACCAAAGTTTACTCCCCAAAACCGAAGAATTTGGAAGAACTGAAAGAACGAATACGGCACCACATGAGAGTAGTGTCCGATTGTTTTAAATAATGTGTGAGCGGAAACATTCAATCGTTTAGAGTTGTGCTTAAGAGAGAACGGTCGCCCTCAAAATGACAGACAAAAAAAATTACTTATCTCAACAGTACGCTATCTCACAGTCTATAACTGGTTGAGAAAAGTAAGAAGTTACTTTATATGTCAAAATTAGAAAAAATATATTCATAATGATTTTATGGTAAATAGAGTTATTGTTCTGGAAACCTGTATATGTATGACCTAACCCTTGTATAGCGTAATAACATATTTGTTAAGATTGTGAAGGTCTTACCGTTTCTAGTAGGTAAGTGTACCCTAAACTATCTTTAAGTAAAGTTACTAATGTTGATAAATATTAAATTATAAACCCATTAAACTAATTATTGTTATATATACGGTGTTAATAATATACCAGTACCTACCCATTGCATGTAATTAAAAGTGCGCTTATGACAGGACTGACTGATCAGCTCAACATTGCGAATGTATTACACAACCTACTATCATAATCTAACCTAACGATACGAGTATTTATTTACCTAATTTTTTCATTTCATTCAGGTGTGACATTTTCTTACCGAACCGCGCTTGTGCTTGAATTATAGCAGGAAATTTGTCCTCAATCACGAATATTTTAAGACAATTTTCAAAATTCGATTCGATTTCGGAAAAATTTCCGGTAATAATTCAAGCACTAGGGAGATTAATAGTGACAACTCGCCTTCCTATATGTTTCTCCGATAAATTCTAATTAATTTAGAAACCGTAGAAACAGTCTTCAAGATGTAAATGATTGCCTCTCGTAATAAATCCGGCCTTGGTCTCATCGCCGATTTAAAGAGCTATCGGAATCAATGAAACTTGCAGGATAAGTGAATAAAAGGCAAATCGCTGGAAACGCGGTCCGTGGGGTGGAAGCAACAAGTAGCCAATTCCATTTAACGATTCCCAATGGAATTGCCGTGAGCCTGGGGAAATGGAAAAAGATGTCAGTACAACGCTGGGTCGCCAGGAATTCTCAACTCGCAAAATTTCCCCTAAACTATTCGCTTTTTTAACACCAGCTATCCACCTACTTAATACTCCAGCAATTTTTAACTACGCTCTCCGGATTAATCCATTAACGGTGAGAGGTCTTGTTTTGTTCCGGTGAATGTTCAATAAACTTGATCCTGTAAGAATAATTATAGAATCCTTTTTTTTTCTGTCAGACAACACATGAATCTCTAACGCTTGCGTGTTACTGTCACTAGATACTACTAAAACCTATGGACAAATATTCAATTGTTCATTATTTGGGTGTCATTAGGAGCCCTATTAGTCTCCCCCCTTAGAGGCAGTAAGACTTTACAAAATGTAGCAGTGAATTTCTTGAAATTTTTTTTAGGTGTTCACCACAAGTATTTTCTATAAATTACACCTATTTCGAGTATGCGGCCTTCTCTGGATAATTTTTGGGAGGGGTATTATTTACATTGTTGATTCATTGCCTACTAGATCCGTCATCGTTTATCAGTTTGTTGATAAATCTAGCACAAAATAAATTATTTAATAAATGTGATTAATATTATTGATAGCGTGTAATTAATGATTTGAAAAAAGAAACTTAAAAGTAATGGATTTGTTATTTTTATCTAGGATGTTTTTTTTAAGTTTACTTGTCGATTTTTTCTTCCATGGTAATATATTTTGGAGTGTGCATCCTTTTCACAACATCAGCTTTTGAGGATTCTATATTTTTATTTGAAAGATATACTAGTAAAGCTTCAGTTCACAAGGTACCTAAAAACGTTTAGAAATAATTTATGATCGGGTATATTTTGTCCTTCTATTTTCTTAGTAATGATGATGGAACCTACAATTGAAAACGCTGCCGATTCCTCTATACTCGTATACCCGAAGATTCAAACATATTAAGGTTCGTTTTTGCTTTGAAACATTTTTATTATAAACGATGTTTCGTTAACTTGTTAAAGCTGAAATTAAAATAATAATAATATCCCAACTGTTAGCCTATAGAAGTCAGACTTGTGCAGGAGATGAACCTAACTAAATCCTTACCGCAATAGGAAACATGACTAAAATTTTAAATATAAAAAAAATACTAAAAAAACATAGCATAACGTTGTAATAAAAGGTGTACTTCACAAAAAACGGTATAAAGGATCTAAAAAGGTATAAAGGATCAAAATGGCGAAAATGACGCGGCCCGAAACGTCACAGCCTAGAATATTCGGTAGGCGTTGCGCCGGAAAGCGGCCGAATGAACTATGAAAAGAAGCGGTCGAGTGCTGGGATCTCCTGTAGACGACCGAATTGGTCTTCTCGTCGTTTGTAAATTGTAGGATGTGACGTCACGACTTTGAACCTGTTTGAAACGGTTCGCTCGCGCGGGAGACCCAATTTATTATTGGGAATTAAGGCGTCATATTTTGCATATCTTATTTGAAAGATATGATATGGTATGGTAGAACATGTTTATGCAGTAAAAAAATGGAAATGTTCCCTATTATGTGCTGGATTGGGGAAACTTGGAGAACTTCATTAGGTCTTGTCTTGTGAGTAAATTACTGAAACTAAGAAAGTAAGGTTTTTGCGGGATATATCATATATATTATTATATATTGGGCATGAACTAACGGATAATGAACATTTATTTCGTAACTGTCGTGGGTTGAATCCACTACCACTAGGCGATCGAATTGAATTGCAAGTTAGGCCATTGACCATCGTCCCCAAAATTGTAGAATAATCACATAGTTCGATAGATAAGATAGGTTGCCCAAATATCGCCCCCCTAACCAAAATGGTTAATTTAAAAAAATGTTGACAGTTCAACAATTCAACTCCATATCTAATAGTTCTGCTAGTGTAGGGAAGGTTGCCTAAGAGTGCGCAGTTTTTAGTTATTGGGACACAATAGGGAGAGATATTGAAAGAGACACACCAAAATTTGTTTATATTGTATTTATATATTTTTTAATTGTAAAATTAAAAAAGAACAGCATTACACACATAAACTATGTGAAGAGAAACAAAAAACGGTAACTCTACAAATGCCCACTCTTGGAACTAACGGGTTCCAAGAGTACGCTCAGGTATCATCCAAGAGTGCGCTCGTGATGCAAAAGTGCGCACTCGACTTCCTAATGGCATGAATCGCATGTAAACAGCCCAAAACCTGTGTGGAGCAATTTGTGACTGCTGTGAGGAGGTATACTAAGCAGGTGTATACCATTGTTCCTGCAGAACGTTATTGCTGGCAGACTAATATGTGAAGAATGGTTATCTAACAGTAGCAGAACAGGGTTGTCGCGTAATGGTCTAACATATTCGTTGAAATGGTGCAGCCATTTCATAAACAGATCTGCATTAATATACCCACTGTCAGATACCATTAAGATTGTCCCAGTGGGTGCACCATGCAAAAGTTCCTTTTTCTCTCTCTTTCTTGAAAAAATCATTGCAGGGGGCACGTAAAATCCTGCAGCATTTGCGCAGCACACAGCCGTTATCAATGTTCCTCTTTCGCCAGAAACAACTTAACCAACATTTCTTTGTCCTTTTGGAGCCAAAACTTTTGGTATCTTATTAGGAACGGTCAACATTCCTGTTTCGTCCAGGTTGAATATTGAGCGCGCTAAAATACCATATTTTTCTATGCATTCTTTTAGATTTTCAAAAAACCTGTTTACTTGAGGTCTATTAAACCCGATGGCTCTAGCTAGGCTTGTTTATTCTGGAGTAATGAAGGTTCTGCTACACCCAAGTCTTTTGCAATGGATCGCTTTGACTCTCCTTTTCGCACTTTATCTGGAATTTGTTCCATTAATTCAGGGGTAAAACGAAGAGTTCTATCAGTTTTTCACTTATACTCACCCATTGCTGTACCTTTAACTAAAGAAAAAAGGTTTAACCAACCTTTAGATAAATATATTGCGAAGCCCAACAGTGCGTACTCTTGGGGTAATGCAATATGCGCACTCTTGGAAGATGTGATGATTTGAAGAAATAAGTTTATTACGCATTTAGCTCAACAGCTGGTGGAACGGGCGGAAGTGGATTCGTTAAAGTTATCAATACTACCTTCTAAAAAATACCGGCAAGGCGCGGCATAACCTCACTTCAAAGAGAAAATTACGATGCAAATTGGAAGAATATTATAGTTTGACAGCACAAATCTTTCAATGCGATATGAAACAGGAACTAGTTAAGCATAAATAGTAAATTTTTCCAAGTGCTTACTTTGGTATATTCTGCTCCTTTTGGCAATAAAGCTGGCTTCTTCACACCACACACTTTCTTGTAATAGACACTGCGCGCTCTTAGAACGCGCGCACTCTTAGAACGCGCGCACTCTTAGGCAACCTTCCCTTATTCTACTCAATAAATATTGTTTAACGAAAAATTTGAAAAACGCCAAAACACGCAAACTGTAATTTAAAAAAAATATGTCCTAATTCCGTCCCCCTTATCTACTTATTTCGTTTAATTGTAAATCTAATTAAAACCATGTCTTATAATATATTATTTAATCAAACGAAAATATATTTAAACATACATTTTTATACTTAAGTGTACGTTCTATCTATTTACCAACCCAGACAAAAATCACAAACAAATTTTTTGGCTGTTGTTGAAGATGAACACAACTCTTGGTTCCACTTGAAACATTTGGAACACTTTGCCCATCTCTCTTCTCGCTTGTCTTGAGAATAACATTTCCCATAAATAGGGCATGACACATCTTCGTCGTTTGAACTGGACGAACTTCAGAAACTCGAGGGGCACGGATTTGGGATTCTACTTTTAACAAAAAATGGTGACTGCTCCTGACTCTCCTGACCAAACGGCTACGACTACACGGATGTGACAACTGGAGCGATTTATTCAAGTAGTAATTTATCATTAGCAATGGATAAATCATTATCAACTTACCATGAGGCGTCAATATAGTTGTTTAAACTTGATTTGATACTATAGCACACTATTGTAAAACTTCTTTTTAACAATTTAACGGCATATAAACAGAACAAAGTACCCCATCAAAGTTTGTCAACTGAATGGTTCTGAAGAAGCGTTGCTTAGAGTTTTAGCAACGTTTCCGCATTGTACATGAAATTTAGACCGAGGGACGAATTTAGGAATGGGGACGGATTTCGGGCACTTTACCTTAAAACAATCAATACACAGATTTCTTCCAATACAGTTTTGTCTATCCTAAGCGCGTGATCCCAATACAAAACAGTTTTGTCTATCCTAAGCGCGTGATTCAATTGTTATTAAACAGATAGTAAAAACTAATAATTTTCTTATTTTTAAAGCTTCGATCATAACTTTTTTCGTAGTAGTCACGATTTGCAAAAAAAGTTAAACTTTCTTTTTCAAGTAACCCCAAAGGAAGAAATCCAATCAGGTTAAATCAGGCGATCGAGCAGGCCATTCCATAGGCCCTCTTCGACCAATACCCCGCCCGGGGAATATCTCGTGTAAATATTAACGGACATTTACTGCATAATGAGGGGCTGCTCCATCTTGCTGATACCAAATTTCACTAGCTGGAACGTCTGGATCGTCAATATTTGGCAACAATACGGCAAGTGCGGGGGTTAAGTCGTTGCGGAGAAAATCTAAATAAGTGTCTCCGATTAAATTTCCCTCAAATAAATATGGCTCCAAAATCCTACTTCCTATAATACCCGCTCATGCATTTATTTTTTGTGAATATTGAGTGTGAAAATAGATTTAGTTAAAAAAGTGGGATTTATGCGTATTCTCTCCAACACTGTAACACTCGTTTAATGCATGTATTAATTTAATTTGATACGGATGTTCTTCAGGATTATGTGAAATAAAAATTTGAAATTCAATATTCACCTGCAATCCTCGCGTCGTCGAATGCAGATTTTCATGAACGGACAACAAAACGTTTAAACTATTTTCATCATTAACAATTCTGGTACGTCCACTTCTCGGAAGATCTCTGACAGTGCCATGCTCTCTATACTTCTCTTCAATCCTGCTTACTGTTGACTGACTGACGTTCTTACCTTCATATTTCGAATTGAACATATCACAAACTTCTTTATGTGTTCGGGTTAAATCACCATAGCCTATCATAATTAATATTTCTATTTTTTTTGGATAACATCTTGCTTCTAATGATTAAAAAACACTTTTGACAGTGACATCATTATTTACTGTCATCTTAGTGTTTTGTTTCAAGAGAGCCATAGCACACTTCCAATTGTCATTTTTAATGCAGCAGTGTGGTATTTTTGTGTACTCGTAGAGTTATCATTATTAAATTTTTATTAATAATTAGTTTAAACCTCTTTTTCTCAAAATAAATATAAAGTGTGCTATATTGCTGAACTCATAAAGAGTTTGCCTACAAGAACCTTCGGAAATATATATTGTTGCCATTTTAAAAAATTATCGATTACGTCACATCCGGAACACCTAGAGCGCCATCTTATTGTATATTGCAAAATCAAAATCGCCTCAAAATAAGCGGAATAAATATCGACATGTCCGAGGATTTTAGATAGAAACGTCAGTCTTAAGAAATATTAAATTTATCCGTTACTTTTCTAACGCACTGTATAATTGAAATATTTGTGTAACTTTCAATCTTGCGAAATGCATTCGTATTTTTTCTAACATAATATGGAAGTAGATCCTATAATCATTATAACAATATTTTTTGCAATGCGATGTTTTCCTGGTAATTTTGAGATATTGTCTCTGTCGTTATTATATTGATTATAATTTCATATTAAATGGGAAAACAAATCGAGAGATCATTGATTTGATAAATCTCCTTAAGTGAAATAGCCAGTTTCCTCAAATAGTGCGGAGCAAGCTACTGAAGTTTTGACTCACCGAACATCCAGTGTGCTAAAAACTATATCTATTTCCAAAACGGATTTTTATCAATCGCAAATCAATTAGAAATCAGAATCTGTCCACCCGTAGAATTACGGTTACATCACTCAATTAGAAAAGTAGAAGAATACACTTAAAAATGCATTTATTCCAACGCGGAATAAGACCGATTATGTACGGTTGCGTGTGTAAACTGTGTACCATCCATCCAAACATGCCTGCCATCAGCTCGAAAAAACAATGAGTGAAAATCTGATATGCAATTAAGTTGGTTAATTGTGCAGGCTATGGATTTCGCTCGATTCTTTGTCTAATTCTGGGCAATATTATATTATTTTTACGCAAACTTCCTAGAAAACGCCTGTAAATAATCTTTCGCATAAAATTACTAATGTTATTGGGCAAACGAATGCGAAGGATAAGTCACGGTTTGTAAATTTAATTGTAGCATATTTAAATCGGAACTTTTTATTATTTAATTGTGTAATCCAGATGCAATTTAGACGGATTTTTTTAAGCAGAGCGTGCCGTTATGAAAGCTTCCTAATATTTTACAACATATATTATCGCTAGGAAAAGTCCGTATAATTTAAATATATATGCCCTATTCTTAATGTAGGGAATTTGAAAATATTTAGATATATACACACGAGCACCAAAAACGAGTAATTGGTATTTTTACATTATGGCAATTTAGAAACATTTTATGTTAGTGGCGGCAGGTATGGTGACAGTATCGATTGGTAAAAAAACAAATAAACATTAGTGAAACAAAATATTAATACATAAACCATAACAATTGGGACATTTATTGGAGAGAAACAGGTACCTATTAAAAAAAAAGGAGAATAAAAACATTTAACCGTTTTGGATAAAGATAGCAAAGTAAACACTTTAATAATGTGTGTTGTTCTCTCCATCTCATACAACCTCGCCGCGTACTGTTAATTAGCAACTCAATTGTTTCCTCTGGAATATCGGTACATTGTTGAATAGGTCTCGAAGCTTCTGAAGATTAATTGGGGCGGGTGCTCTAGCCCGAAGTTATCTTCTAAACTGCTTCCAGACATTGAATTGATATCTGCGTTTCGTGCTTTCATCCAAACATGCAGTCACAACTTGCGCAATATGTGGCGTCGAAATATCTTCGTGAAAATTACTTGCTCGCCTAAAAATGCCACGTAAGGCAACTCATGTCCAGCAAGTATTTTCTCTATGTACCACAAGATGTTGGAGATCTCTTGATGAAAACAAGACGTGCATGACCACGACCATCATCTCCCTGGATAGTGGATACTGAAACTGGATTGATCAGAACATCAGAACGTACATGGGCTTACTGAGCTACCATCCAGTTTAAGTGCTTCCGAGCAAAAGGAAGACGTGCAACTCGTTGTTCCCTCAGGAGATCAGGACTTGCTGCAGGCCTTCGAGCTCATAAGTTGTAAACTTTTTTACAATATAATGTTGACCACCTTTGAGTTTACGCTTATTACTCTACCAAAAATAATGAGGAGTTTCGGGAGTGCCTAATCGGTATATACAAAATTTTGTAGGGGAATTAGTAATTAAGTAATTAAAAAATAGCTCTGTCATTTTATAGGTTCCTTCTTTAGTGTGTATCTTCACAATAAGAAATCAGTAACAAATCTGTTGGACTTATTTTTAAAATTATGATTTCTAGCAGGCGCACCACGAATTAAACGTGCCATCCTTTCGGTGTAATAGCCTCATTCAGTTAGTTTGAAACAAAAACAAAAGCAATATTCGTACTCGGTTATTCTTATTTATCTCCTTCAAAACACGTTTCGCTTATATTTCAGCCGTTGATTAAATAACATTTTGAAAACATATAGGTACGATGTAGCAATTTGTGTAATAAGAATCGAAATAAATAAATAAATATCTGCAACACTGTTACCGAGAATGATTTGTTTTTTGTGCGATTAATGCATATTCTCATGGTTCTACTGATGATTGATAGTTAGCCGTAAACCTGTGATTTCTAGATTTCCAGTTCAGGTAAATCATCTGGTCAGCATTCTTGCAAATCGGCCTGTTCTGCTAATGAGAACCATATTGATGTCGAAAGAAATAGTCACCAGGAATTATTTATTCGATGCTATCACGATCAAACCATTCAGGGGCGGTCTGTTTTGTTTTAGCGGGCTCGCGGGATTGTTTTCTAGCATACAACCACCCCCACCCGACAAACACCGAAATAATCTCAAAAATTAATAGTCAAAATTCACTAACTAAAAATAAAAGGCATGCATCAGACAAAGAAACTGCTGAAGCAAACTGCGTGTTTTGACTAGCTACGCTCCCATTGGTAAAGCAGTGTATTAATTATAATTCAATTAAAATTCAGAAAATACTCAATTAATGGCACTAATAAGCATGACATATCATATTAGAACAGATTCACTATGTAAAATTATTAAACTGAATTATGAGGTGTGAGGTTGAACGTACGTGATATCAACAAACTACGATACCATGCCAATAGAGGTCCGAAAAAGTAAAGAACAGGTAAATAAATCTTATATTGTGTGTGATATTTGTAAATTAATGTTAATATGCTAATTCCTAGTCGAATTTTATTGGTTCTCGGAAAATGGCAGGATCCAGAAAACACATGTACCTAAGGAAGTTTCATTGTTTCTTAGTAGTGAAAAAGCACTCAAGAGGTAGGCTCGCAGCGTCATTTATTAAAAGAAAATTTAAATTAAATAAGCTAAAATTTCGTGAAAAACTAATTTAATGGTTTGGAATTATTTTTATTGAATTTTCGTTCATGTGTTTCCGTATGGTTCATTATTTGTGATACGTTATAATTAAGTGATTTTGTTTGTTAAACAAATGGTTAATGCTAGGCAGTATCCTAGTAAATCTAAGCTGCATTTTATCGACTCAAATCGACAGAAGATCGAATCAGAAGTGTCTAAAATCTCCAAAGATTATCCAGTGCTACGATGAATTGTACGTAGTGGAAGGCAAGATAATACCAGGTTCCCGCATTCAACAGTTCCAGTCCAGCTTCAGCATAGCGCCGCTAAATGTCTTCATTCCAGTGGTGTAGTGATAGTTTTGGGTAATAAGTATCTTGGAATTAATTAGTTTTAAAAGATAATAAATAACAACCCTATATAAATACTTGGCTTTTCAATAACTTTTTTTAAATCATTTCTACCTATATAAGGTATATTACTTATAGAGGATTCAATGGTCCATGTATTAATTTAAGATTTTAAGATATAATAGGTTATCGCAGGCTATATATATATATATATATATATATATATATATATATATATATATATATATATATATATATATATATATATATATATATATATATTTATTAAGATCTATAAACATTTTTATTCAATATTAATACTTCGCTAGAATAAATTTATGACCTATTTATTAACAACTAATCTGTTTCATTTTAAATGGTAACATTCATTAAAGATTGGCTAATAAAAGACCAATAAAATGAACTTATGATGATAACTCTTATTTTATATAACGCTTATTTTGATCCTCCTCTGAGGTAAGTGATATTAATGATCTAATACATTTTCTAATACATACATTATATCTATCTATATAAAGTTTCAAAGATTGTTCGCGCCCATTTAAAGCATAATCTGCACGATTATGAGTTATCAAAAGTAAGTATCTACAAATAAAATTGATATCTCCTCGAATAATATCTCTAAAATTATCCCTTTCATTCACCAGTATATCTCAATTGTCTCCCAATGTGTCTCCCAGCTATGATATAATATATACAATAATAATATACAAACATTATAAACAATTAAAATTGGGAAAACTATTAAATATAATAATTTACATTATTATTTATATATAGTAACTTAATTTCCGGATTTGAATCCGAAGTGGAATCGTGGGATTTGATGAGGTGAAGTTTCAAAGAAGGCGACCTTGTTACTGCTAAAATAGTCAATGATATACAAGGACCGAATACCTATCCCATTTATTACGTTTTCTCTTATGTTATAGATACGAGAATATAAGTTCAATTATTATCAAGGAAATTAACTCACACTGTTAATGCAAATGACATGTTTTATCACAAATTTGATAATTACTGTTATCTACGCATTCGAAAACAACAATGTATCATTAATTTTAATTTGATATAATTTTTAAGCCGTTTATTTGACGAGTGTAACGTTTGCCATGCCTGTTCCATATAATACCAATGTTCTGGCACTCAACAGACAATCTCAACTTTACAGATGTATTCAAAAGTCTAAAGTTGGAAATTATTTCTGAAATAATAAATAGTCATAGATATCTACGCCATAGATGATATTCGTTGATATTCCTTTAAATAAAAAATCAGTAGCTAACGTGTTATAAAGCGAACGAGATCCAAATATTGCCATGCGGTCCAAATATTGCTGTCATTGATAATATCTGGTGCGTCTAGGCAACACCGTAACTAGAGCGTGGCAAAGGCGGCACTCACCGCGGGCGCGAACTTTTGCTGGCGCCAAAATGAGTATATCCTGTATATCCAAATATTGATATAGCTTTTAGAGTGATTTTTGTTTTTTATTATTTTACCTAGTACTTAGGTATTCGTTTAATTTGCCTTTTTGATGTTATATATGAACGTTGTTCTTTGTGTATATATATATATATATATATATATATATATATATATATATATATATATATATATATATATATATATATATATATATATATATATATATATATATATATATATATATATATATATATATTCCGTAAACTTTGGTATTAGGAATACCTATAGTAATAGGCTCACCTTAAAACTAAGATTACCTGTGATGAAGATATTTGCTTTTGTCGACAGCATCAAGTGTTAAAATAGTTTGAACAGTGTATCTTACCTCATTTTTCAAGTGCCTGTGACATAATTTTGTTTTCAAACATTATATATATAGAGTTATATAGAGTAAGTCAGTGACCCCTTCCTCATTATTTTTCACATAGCAGTTTTCATAACAAAAAGTGACAACCCAGATTTGGACATTTTCATTTAATACCAAACGAATTCGACTTCAATTTGCAACGAAGTGCTTTAATTATTATTTATATTTTGCGGTAATAAACCTGAAAACTTCGCCACAAGTAAACATATAAACCGGCTGCGATGTGTGTATATTTGGCATACTGCACAATTTACTCGCCTTTAACTACCTAAACAACCAACCACTACCCTGCCTTGATTATGATGAGTGCTGCATTACGTCTTTTACAGCATCATAAACGTTCAACTGCTAATGTCAGATTTCAGTAGCACGCCATTAATTTTCTCTGTTGGGAAACAAGAAGCCTTGTTCTTTTAAACTTTGGGGTACAACAAAGGCGTTTTGTCTGCATCCTCGGCGCGGCTTGCAAATGGATTTTGTTGCGGCGATTATTATCCAACTATAAAAAAACAAGTTGGCTGGGTCTCTTAAGGGCTGTAAGAAGCCACGTTGTTTCAAGGGCATATCTCATATCATTAAAGAAAATGTATATTTTAATAGGAATATGGCGTCTACAATTATTTAAAATTTAATAACACAGTAGGAATAAAAAGTCAATGTATGATAAGTATAGATCTACAACACGGGATTGATCTCTGGTAAATATCTTAATTTTTCACTATCTTGCATGCAAATTAGCATCACCGATAAATAATATCTTCTCTTCAATCATGAAGAATCAATATTATCGTTTACAGCATAAAATATCCCGGAAAGAAAGATATGTACTTAAAATTCAATAATCCAAACTCTTGTCACAAGTGGTGTGTAGATATAATGAATTTGGAGAATGACAATTGGGCTAGTTAATGATCCTTGAAGATTCACAGAGATGGTTCTCTTTTTCTTCATCATTCTGATCTATAATGTTCATAAAATTAACAGCAGGAGCAAAATCTTCAGAGCTGAAGTTGTGTGGTAATTCAGCTAGTTCATACGTAGTTATCTTCTCAAAATGTCAAAGGTAATTTTAGCACTCCTTATTGTAGGCAGATTTTAGAGGCCCAAAAGACAGGTCTAGGGGCTGTAATCTATGCGACGTATATGAGTAGTGTAGAATTATTCCTTGAGACTTGCAAAAATGATAAATACTTAATGAGATGTGACGTGAGTGATTGTCGAGAATAAGCAGCGTTGGTTCATCAGTACTTGATTTACAATATTTTGCGAAATGGTTAAGCCAGTCTAAAAATAAAGTTTCGTTACTCCATCCAGTCTTCGAACATGAATAAGGACCACCTATGGGGCCATTTTTTTCCAGTAGTTCTGTCCATCTCTTTCTAGGAAAAATAAACATCGGTGGTATATAATTCCCAACTGCGCTCATATAATATATTACGGTAATATTTTTACCTCGTTCTGCGGCCGTTTTTACACCAAATTGTTTAATTTCTTTTGGACCTAAATATTTACTTGGCTTTTGAACAACTGTTAATCCGCTTTCTTCTACATTATATATTTTTCTGGGTTAAAATGAAATTTATCGTAAACTATCTCTATGTTGTTATTGTTGTTGAGTTTTACTGCTTCTTCATTGAAGGCTTTATCCTATTAACACTGGTCGGCTCTGGTTTCATTAAACTAATGTCTGGGTGACGTTTTTGAAAAAGATAATACCAATCATTGCCAGCTATTATTTTTTCTTTATTAAATATATGGTTAATCCCATTGGCCTCTGCAAAGTCTATGCAAGTTTTCGGAATTGAACGATATACATTCCATGAAACATCTTTGCCAGCTTTAATACATGGTCCGACAACTCCTTTTCCTCTTGTTCTGAAAATATGGCGGGTTTGCCTAAATCAATGCTTTTCCTTATATCCATAGTAGCCCCGAGTTTACTTTTTTTTCTTATGGTGGACTCTGGATTATCATATTCTCTAGCAGATATTGCTGCTGGTAATTGATTTGGAGTCCAGTCTCCCTTACTAGTTTTTCTTGTATACTTGTGGGGCATCTGAGAATCATTAGAAACCACCCATTAAATGGATTCAATTTTAAATGATACCTATGGGGTAACTGTGCGCGCACAATTACCCCTACCGTTTCCCGAGACGATTCTTTAAATAAAAAAGATATATTTTTTTATCATTATAATAATCCGGATGTCGCATGTAGATATTTTATATCGAACCACCGAGTTGAACCAACATCGAGTTGACACCTGTTGCATAATGGAATAAATTTTATAAAATACAATACTTACTGCTCTCGAGTAGGCGATGTTTAGTGCGCAACACCTAGTTTTAACAAATGCCAGCTGCCTCAGTTAATACTACATAGTTCTCTACTAAATTAACGGAGCTAAGTTTTTCGCTATTAGCAGACATATGGCGATGCGTTCATATAATGTTGGCGTTGCAGTTGATTTAATATGACACTGCGCACACGTATACGCTGCGTACAGTTACCCCAACCTCCCCTATGCCGTAATATTGGGTTCTTCTATAAGTTTAACTGACCGTTCAAAACGTCTTCAATAGCATTGCCATTACTTTCTTTTAACCAAATTCCTAGTTCAGATTTACGGTTTTATTTATGTTCTAACCATAATCTGTAAACAATAACGCAATACGTACTTACCTATCATATTTATGTGAACAATTTTTTTTGCTCTGAGTTAGTTCTAAGTATATATATAAAAAAACATTCATCATAAAATACCGTGGGGTAATATTGAGACACCCCCCTCCCATCTCACCCTCAATCTTGTTCATGTTCTGATATTTTGAAAAGTAAACATAATATACAGTAAACGTAGATATATGAAATGAATCCTGGAGAAGCATATTATTAATCAAATGGTTGCGTTCGTATTAAAATTACATTGTGCTTACATTAATGCCAGATTTACCATGAGCATTGGTAGGCACATTCCCAAGCCTACTTCTTCTTACATCCACTGAAATATAACGGGTATCCCATCTTTATCCCCTTTCACCTACTTCTAGTTACAGAAATATTTGGCTTATAAATAAATAGGTGCTAAAAATGATGCCCCTCCGCTGAAACGCCACTGCTGGAACCAATCCATTATTTATGCATGTATGATAATTGTTTAAAAAACTGGATAGGTAATAGACTCGTAGATATATTAAATCAGCAAGAAGCAAATACCCGGGGACTCGAATGGATTATTAGACGCCAGAAGAAGGCTTGCCGGAAGCGATGTAACGATGCAGCGACCCGCAAAACGATTTATTATCTATGACCGCCCTTTGGCACTCCTTCTCTTAATTGGAAACGTATTGCGGAATCCGTTTTACACCGTCTCACACGAGGGCCTTCGAAATGGCGAGAGCCTTCTGTAAAAATTAACCTTTCAACGTTTGTTCACAGCTTTATACTCATAACCAGTTTCAGATACTGACATCTGGAACGGACCGTGTAGATCTGCTTGTATGATACAAATCTACCGATGTAAAAATATAGATTATAATTTTCCGTCCATTTGGCCCAGTAATTATGTGTCTGTATTAGGCGAACGAAACAAATGCCAGAAATAAAAACCAGGGAATACCTACCACGCGAGCGTTCCAGTAGTATCGTGTGTACCGCCGAAAACTTTCAGCGTACATATTCGATACCTTCAGGATCTATGCAGCAGCGGCAACTGTAGCGAGTGTGGTTGCTGCCGTATTTTTACATGATGAATGTATGTAATGTTTGTTCTCGCTGCATACATTGTGGCTTTGCCCGAAGGGAAAGTGGTCAGAGTTTATGCTCTAGTGGCCAGCCAGTTCTACACTCATGTTTATTATGTACGTTTAAGTTTGCTTTATTTATCATACGGCTTGCCCGAGATATGTTATGCAATTTTATTCGTTACATTCATGCCACTAGTAAATTTATTTCCAAATGATAATTTTCAATGTAGCAGTACTGAAATGTAAAAAGGCCTGGTTGTTCATCAGAGATAATTTTTTTCTACTTAGATAGGTACACTACAATATTTCTTTCGTATTTTTGTTTTTGTTATTTTTTTATTTGTTGTTTGTAATATTGTTCTGTGCAGTAATTTTTTTATTGTTTTGTATGTTTTGTCAAATATTATAATGGTATGTTATTCAACGAGCAATTAATGACAGCCATTATTAACGCAGGGCGAGCTTTTTTTTGTATCATACGAGTTGGTTTTCAGTTCTTAATGAGTTTTTGAGAGGATATTTAAAAACTACATGTCATGAGTTGGCACTGTTGGTAGGTCATCAGTTGACAATGGCATCATTCGGGGGATATGGCTACCTTGATTTTTCAATCCTCAATACAGATATTCGGAATGTTGGTGTACGTTTGCGTGGCAACATATATGTAAATTTAATCACATGTAAAGTGTTGTATATAATGCAAACAGGTGTTAATATTCACTACTATTGTATAATGGCTCCATTATACAACACTTCAAATATATCTATTATCGAGTTATTATTAAATGGTCGTGAACAAAATATATTATATTATGGGTAAAAGTCCCATGCATTTTTAACCTAATTTCAGTAGTACAGTAACTGTAAATAATAAGTTAAATAAATAAAAGTGTTAAAAAAACGGTCGTTTCCACGTGCCAGCCACTCTTCATATTCGTACGTTCTTCAAATTCAAATTTCATATAGGTCTAGGTCCAGGAAAGGTAAACATAAAAAGATGGAATAAGCGAACTTTTTTACTCTTGAGATTTTTTTATAGAAAAATGTATGTTTTGAGGTCAGAAAACAGGCCAGACATTGATTGAGAAAACGCAAAAAAACATATAGGTATATGTGTCTCAAAAAACTGTATGTTGCTGGTGATTGCGAGTGTGACATAATGATTTCTAACCTCAAAACCTACATTTTTCTATAAAAAAATCTGAGGCAAAAAAGTTCCCTCATTGTTTTCTTATTATCCTGGACTAATAAGATTTTCATATATCTTTCGTATTCAAATAAATATGTGATTGTAGTATGCGTAGTTATCTATATATGAAAAAGTAACTTTTTCAGCTACTTTTTTTTTACCAATGTACTAATAACTTATTCTCAGATCAAAAATATAAAGATAAGTAACGTCAATACCCATAGTACAGTCTCCACATAATAAACAGAAATTTGTAGGAGGGGGACGCAGTGGGACGCATGTTTGTAAACAAAATCCAGTAAATATTCGGGTGTTGGGATGGAATCGACCATAACATCTTGTGGCAGGGGCGGTTCTATAATAAGTGCGATGCATTGCCGGCGAAAATAATATTTTAAATGAGAGTGATACATGATACATGCAAAGTACATCGAGTCGGCAACCATTAAAACATACTCTTACTGTCTCTTACATATATGTTATATATGTGTATATGTGGTGTTATATATGTATATAGTCAGGTGGTTTATTTGATGAATGGAGGACGCACAATACTCTTTGAAATTTCGAATTCTATAAAGTTTGTGTATGTAGCGTAACTCGAGCGTTACCCCACAACAAAGTGGAAAACCTTTGACTAAAGAACGCGCAGGCAACATCTAATGTAAACGACTCCAAGCATCTACATACTACACCCGACTAAATTGGAAATGCTTTGTTATTCTCTGGTAAACTTTGATACAGAACCGTCCCCATTTATCACTCCATTATTAAAATTTTCTCTCTGACGCCACGCCACCGTATATTATATTTATCACCGATGATAAATATAAAATGTTGCCTAATACCCTTCTTGAAACCATGTGATAACTTTTACGGACATTACGGGAATTTACAAGGCACAAAATATACGTAAAAATTACTTTTCCATATTGTGGTTGTATTCTCCTATTAATATCCTGAACTATACAACATTGCTATACCAAAGTTTATGAATAAACTTTGGCTATACCTACATATTCTTAACTATATATCAGATGGGTACGTATACATATACATACACGTGCGTTTACCTACAATTTATCGTCAGCATACTTATGAAACTAGCAGTATAGTTTCTATTATTTTTCGCGGAACTTGGTGCAACTCGAACGGCGACAGTGCACGCAAATCGCATTTTGCAAATGTTTCTCTATAATTATGGCGTAATTCGTTTCACATTCAATTTTTTCAGATCGCAAGATTAACATTTTAATGGCTCTCTCGTGAATATATTACATGGTGTATTCACTAGTTTATATTTTTTGCGTATGGACTTTCTTAACATATACGTGTATATATAATGCGTTAGAAAAGTAACGGATAAATTCAATATTTCTTAAGACTGACGTTTCCATCTAAGATCCTCGGATAGGTACGTCGATTTTTATTTTTAATTCCGCTTATTTTGATGTAATGTACAGTAAGATGGCGCTCTAGGTGTTCCGGATGTGACGTCATCGATAGTTTTTTAAAATGGTAACAATAATTTTTCCGGCCGATTCTTGTAGTCGAACTCGTTATGAGTTCGGCAATATAGCACACTTTATATTTATTTTGAGAAACACAGGGTAAACGAATTAATAAAAATTTTATCATGACTACTCTACGAGTACACAAAAATACCATACTGCTGCATGAAAAATAACAATTGAAAGACGCAATATTGATCCTAAACACATTTAATTTAATACGAACAAAATATTAATAAGAATGCATTAAACAGTGAACAACTTAACTCAAGAAAACTAAGAGTAAATCGTAGTAAGAAACAAAAAGAATAGGATCGTAGGTATAAATAAACATTAATCTAAATTAAATGTTCCAAATTGCGACCGTTCTCTTAAGCACAACTCTAAACCATTGAATGTTTCCGCCCACACATTATTTATAACGATCTGATACACTGCTCTTATGTGGTGCCGTATTCGTTCCTTCATTTCTTTCAGATTCCTCGGTTTTGGGGAGTAAACTTTGCTTTTCAAGTAACACCAAAGGAAGAAATCCAATGTGGTTA